>VXBL01008895.1:322938-337874 GCA_013400195.1 Aramus guarauna
TTTTTTTTTTTTTTTCCCTGAGGAGATGCTGTTTCTTCTTTCCTTGATGCTTCAGGGTTTGAATTCTAGAATAATGCCAAAATTTTGTATGGATCACTATGACCTTTCTTCTCTTCACTTTTTCTGAAAGCAAAAGAAGACTCTGCTGAATAATAAATTAATTGAATGTGCAGATTTTTAGATTTTTCAGGTTTCCTCTCTTACATGAGGAAACTGACCCAAACTGAGCATCTTCAGGTCAGGGATTTTTTTTTTTAATTTTTTTTTTTTAGAACTGTAAGCACTGTGTCACAGAAAATATTTGGCATCCTGTAATTGCACATGTGTACTTCTTTGCTGTTGTTGTGGTATATCCTGTAGGAAAGAAGAGTATAAAGATGTACACTTTTATGGAGATCCAGCCAAACGTTTCATGACATCAGAGCATGATTTCTGGCTGGTGGTCTAGATCATAGAGGAAGCAGTGAGCCTTTTGAGCCAAGCTAAAAGGAAATCACCCTTTCCTTTTTGGGTTGGGCTTTTTTTTTTTTTTTTTTTTTTTTTTTTTTAAATATGCACCTTTTAAAAAAAAAGGGANAAAGCTACGACTGTTGAAATGAACAGGACGTATGAAGAAATGGGGTAGGACAGTGAAACCTGGGGGCACAGTGTCTATTACTTGTTCAGTGTTTTCTGAGAGCAGAGGAGTTCCTTTAGGATTAGTCATGAGCTGATCTGTAATTTCTCAAGGGGAAAACCCCACAACCTGTGTCTGTGCTTAAACGCGGTCATAGCTATTAGTTCCTGAGGTACTAACAATGTACTCCCAAGAAAGATAGCTGTTGGAGCCCTTATAGTTGTGATTCTCCTGAATTTGAGTCTCTCCTTTTAAACACAAGGAGAAATGGTAACAATTGTAGTGGTTGGAAAAACCAGCATTTTCTGCTTGACGGCACTCCGAGTCTTCTAAATGGAATACATATGTGTAATTTGTCGTCTCTGAAACAATCTCTGTTTCGAAGCACACTAGATTTAATGAGGCAAATGTTCGGTCCTTTTAAAAACTGGTTTTGAGAAACAGGTTCTCTGTGCGCCCACACTCTCTCTCAAAATAATTGCTTAAAAAAATAATAAAAATTGCTCCTTGAAATGCCCCTCTCTTGCCCAACAAGAGGAGAGAAAACAATTCACATGTTCAGGTCACACACGAATTTTCCTTAGAATCCTGAGCCCATTTTGACACAAAGGTACAACAAAACCTAGTAATTTTTGGAGATGTGTCTCTTCATTGTAGTTGCAAAACCAGGCTTGTTTTCAGAGTGTCTGTGCTATAAAATTCACAAAGTGTTAGATCAGCTTTTGGAATACACGGTGCATACAGGACTGAGTGTGATACTACAATCTTGGGTCTTTCACACTGAGCAACTTCTTACATCTTCCTTGCTCTCCTGAAGGAAACAAGTAACTTTTTTTTTTCATCTTTCAGAAAAAATAAACCCAAACAAAAAAAATCAACCAGCCAAAACCCCAAACTGTGTGTCTTTTAGGAACTGTGTCACTTGAACTTCCCTTTTTTCTGAGCTATGCAATACCAAGGCAACATTCTGGAAATAAGGCTTTTTGTTTATAGGGCTACAAGGGCTACGTGAGCATTAAGGTTCGCAGAGGACTCCTATCAGTGTCTATTCTTTTATTTCCAGGTAATGAGTATCACCCTGGGGAAACATGTTCTGGTCCTTACAAGCCAAGGACATTACGATTTAATTTTTCATTTTAGATGCGTGTACTATATGCACTGTCTGCCATTACAAGTTGGACTAATAAAAGATATTACTTCACCTGTGAAGTTTGTTTAAGCAAAGCAAGTGGAGATCTTCAAAAGCTTTTTGGATAAGTTTTGCAGTTGGTGACAAGTCAGGGTCCTTGTGATTTAGGCAGAGGAGGGAAATAGATACCTTGTTTTAATCTAGCTCTTTCTTTGGAACTCTTTCAGGTTTATTGCCAAGCCATGTGCCATAAACCTTGGCATTCAAGACAGTGGACCTCACAGAGCGCAGCCCAATGCAATTTTAGAGAAAGTGTTTACATCCATCACTAAGGTGAGTCACGCTTCAAATTCTGCTAGAAATGGAGGCCTGTAAGTAAGGGGCAAGGGGGAGGGCACTTTTTGCTTCCACGTTTCTAGTTTGAGAGAAATGCATTTCACACTGTATGTGCACAATGAGGATGCTTTTATTTTACTTTGCCTCTGGCACATCCTTCTTGTAGCAAAGTAAATTCTCTTTATGGCTGACTTGTGCTTTTGTGCACAGAAGAATCCTTTTTTGAATAAAAATCGTTCTTTTTTTTTTTTTTTTTTTTTTTTGAAAGGTACGAGGCTTCTTCCTTTAATTCCTTGCCTTTTCCAAATTGTAACTCCTGTAACAGATGGCAATTCTTGTTTAACAAGAAGTTTCCCAGTATCTCACTTCCTATTGGAAAAGTGCTACTCTCTTCCTCGAGTTCTGTTCCTTTTCTGGTTTTATTGGCCAGTTCTGTGAATGCCTTCCTCTTTATTTTTGCTATCTACAGTGGAATTGGACAACAGCTGTCACAGTGGAACTCAGTTATTTAAGGAAAGTGTTCAGTCAATGGAAGTGTGCCCTGATAAAGGGGAGGACATTTAATGTTGAGAGTAGATGTTTCTTTTGATTGTTTCATGGCCTTTCTCTCACTTAAGCTGACACTGCTCCTTCACTTCAGGATTACAGAATTCCACACTGTCTGTACTCTATTGAATGTTGACAATGAAATCCATGTAGGTAACAAGACAGATTTTCCTTAAAGATAATGAAATGGAAGGTTTTATGTTCTGATTTGGTGATGCTGAACTTTATTCTGAGTGGAGCAGATAAAGTGCTTGGTGAATGGAAGGGAAATTCTATAAAAACCTTACTAAAACTTGCCTCATGGGAACTTTAACGTTCTGAGGTATTTTGAATGACACATGAACTGAAAAGTCCCTATGATTTGATGCTGTTTGTGGGGAGGACTTTTATGTAGGGGATGTCCTTGAAATTAATGTTTAGGAAACTCATGACGACAAATGCTGTGCAAAATTTTTCTAGCTTATGAAAACAGAGCTACCAGTATGCTTATGTCTGCTGTTGGATTTGGAGAATCGGAATGTAGAGTGGCACTGATGCAGGGGAAAGATTTCATTGCTGTTCTGAAATCGGACTCTGTAAATTCTCCTTTGAGGCAGATTCACTTCCAATGCAAAGTGTCAGGTAGCCCAAACCATTAAAGCCTAGTATAGTGGAGAGAGATCCGGTTGTGATGGAATTACAGGAAAGTCATGGTCTCAATACTGAAAAGCAAACAACAGATGATTTTGCTTTTCAGTTGAACGGTCTGGTGACTATTGATTCAGCATTCTGCATAGGGTTTTTTTGGTTTGTATGTAACTCAAGTAGTGAAATGTGTTTATCATCTTTCAGTTGTAAGAGCTCCCTGGCAGAGCTTGTTAAAAGGACACTGGTCTGAAACTAATGGGGCTTATCTCACCACTGGGCCATTTTAGAGTTAGTTACCAGGTTTTGTTCACTTTGTCTGCTCTTATAAATCCATTTATGTCATTATTAAAACAAATAAAATGCCAGTAGAATTCCCAGTCAGAGAACAGTGATATATTCTTTGTCATATAATTTCAGCTTTCAAATTTAGTTTTAGTCATAAACTTTGATAAGGGAAATAACGCCACCTCTACGATGCCCTTTTGGAATATACAAATATATGGTGTGTTAAACCAACTCTTACTTTAAAGTTTCCCTAAACATGCAGTGAGTAGCAACCCTTATTCAGCTTTGATCTTCGTGAGTTCTGGACTGTTTGAATTGATGTGCAAGTTTTAACAGGTAGGCCGGGACATTTTGAAAGCTCCTCCTCCCAAATTAAGAAACAGAACAATTGCATTCTTTGTCATAATGTGCTGTCAAATGATGAAATAAATGAGGAAATGTTAAAGCAAAAGCATTCTGAATGATTAAGTAATTGGGTTATGAAGGTTAAACTCAAGTGAGTATTTGTGGCAATGGGTTGCTGCTTCGAGTCTATACGTAGTGCCTTGTGTGTGTGTTGTTATCTGTGCATCATTTCTATCATAGTACAGAGGGGATCTTGGTCTGAAAAGTAGGTTGAGAAGTAGGAGAAATGACACTTGTTTCGTTTTCCTTCAGTCTCCAGATGGAAAAAGGTTAGAAGGCTTGTCAAAGCAGCTAGACTGGGATGTTCGAAAGATCCAGCGCTGGTTTCGTCATCGGAGGAACCAGGACAAACCCACCACCCTCACTAAATTTTGTGAGAGCATGTATGTTTGTGCAGAGGCCAAGACCTGGCTTCATCCTAAAGCTCCAGCTGTATGTTCTCTTTTCTAACTGAAACTGTGGTCAGCTGCTAATTTAAACTAGCCTCTTGGGGTTGGCTGGTAGAAGATAAATCCTTATATAAGCAAATGAAAGAACTTAGGAGGGCTTTTTAGAATTCAGCATTCTGAAATATTTTGTATATGTGCATGAGAGACCAGAACACATGTACAGGAATTATTCCAGTCAACGATTAGCAGCTTTAGATAGTGGACCAGGTCCGTAATGCAAATGTAGCACTTCGGTGCGTGTGTGTGCATGTATGCACAGGCACAACTTGAGTAATTGTACTGAAGACAAGCCTGCTGTCTGCACAGTTCTGTTGTGGACCAGCCTTTGTTCCCAGAGCGACCTTATGGCTTACACAATGATGTATATACTTTTATACAGACGCTTCTTGGATTCCTGTTCTTTTCATTTCAGTTCATTCTTTTGTTCTTTGTTTCTTTCTGAATGCTTGTAGTTACCTCTGTTAGTGTAGTAGCATCTGAATATTTTTTTCCTGACTTGTTATTTCTTCTGTGCTGGTTTCTTTCCTTTCCAGTAACTTTCTTCATATTAATTCTTCCCCCAGTATGGTTTTGTCTACTTAAAGCCACAAGGTAAGAGGGACAAATACGTATATTAGGATACCTTCTGGATAACAATGACTTTTCTTGCTATTACCTTGTTACTGTAAAGCATATGAATGATGCATGTTTACTCTGAACTTTATTTCAAACTCCACTGTTGATGCAAAGCAGTGTGTGGTGTGAAAACTCTTAAATAGATTTATCCTTACATGAGATGTTTACAAATGAAGGATTACTCTTTGGTGGGTGAAAGGTTTTCAGGTGTCAGAACTGGGTTTTTTTCACAGTTGTTCCAGTTTTTGTTACAAATGTTAACCAGGAGCTATTTCTGTTTCATAAGTTTAATTTTTGCTTCTCTTTCCAGGTGGAGATTTACATTTTATTTAAGTATATTTTTTTATGGAATCAGGTTTCTCTGGACGGTGAGTTGCTCTGTCATCCCACCCCCTTGTTGTTCTGTGTGGTGTGCAGCTGGGCTGTGGCTGTCCTGCTGAAATTTTGGGGGGGTTTGACTACCTGTGTCACTGTTACCTGTGCTTGCACCTAGTGTAAAACAAGGGGGATAGTCATCTTTATGTTCCTTTATTTGAGATCTTGGGGTTTCTGTTTAAGGACTTTCTTTACATTAGAGGAAAGCTTCTAATATTTCTGTAATGACAGATCTGTATAGAAACTTACTTGTTGTGTTACCTCAAAATGGGACAGAACTGAGGTTTTTTGCTGTGGAGAGCTGCTTAATTTTTTTTTCTCATCTTCCACTTGAAGGAATATAGATTCATCTCTTTGGGTCTTTATTATTATTAGAGCTATGTGATTATTCTTTGAATTTCCATTGCAGTATAACTTGCCTTTGCAGAAAGAATATTTTAAATCACTGGGATGTTTTACAATAAATTTAGCTTGAATGGTAGAGTCAAGATAAAATTTCAGTGAAACAGTACTGTAGTGCTCAAGTGTCTTAGAGAAGAAAAAACCTACTAGAATAATAATTTTATCTTTTTCCCTTTAGGCACCCTGGTTTTGGGACACACGACAATGCTGGTACAACTACCCTTTTCAGGTAAGAGAAACACTTCCTAGGTTCAAACTTTTTGCACAATTTCAGTTTTTATTTTTTATTAATGATAGCAGATTGAAACTCAGTAGACTTGAGTGCTTCTCATTATTCTGCGGGGTGGATGCTGCACAGGCTGCAACCTGGTAAGCTTTCTAGTGAGCAAACGGCCATCCCTTCTGGAAGGCACAAAGATGGCATTTACTCTTCTGTCTTCGGATCCCAGTTAGGTTTGTCGGCAGCGGTGTTTCCTCAGATAGAACTGACTCAGTTCATATTAATTTTATGTTTACTCACTGCTGAGATTATTAAAATTATCCATAAAATTATACCGGTAACTTATTTACAGCGTTGTTTTCATTATGCAGCAAGTATGATTGTACAGAGGCCAAACAGTCTGTTTCAGTGCCTAGTTGTCCTAATCCAAGAGTTAGAGTTGTAAATATTGACAAGGGAATCTTACTCCTTTTGAATACAGCTCACACACAAGTGTGTTTGTGTGACTAAGCCTATAGTAATACATCTGTTGCTTAAGCTCGTTTTTACTAAACCTGAATTCTGGGTCTTTTACCTTATGCCTCAGCATTCTAGGGGAACATAGTGGGATGGGAAGGAAGTCGATTTTAATGTAAATTTTGAAGTACTTTGTCTTCTAACTGTGCTATCTTTGTTTTCCAGCCTCTAACATCCAGGCTTTATTATTACTATATCTTGGAGTTGGCCTTCTATTGGTCTCTCATGTTTTCTCAGTTTACAGACATTAAACGGAAGGTGAGATTAACCAGAATTGCATAACCACTTTGCTAAATAGATAGGACTAACAACAAATGTGAGTCTGTCTGGCCAGTAAAGCTGAAGCTTAGTCATAACTGTATTTTCTTCCTCATTCACATCTTGGTGTAGCCTTCCTCCTTCTGTAATCACTACCCAGTGCTGGGGAAAAGGAAGGAGCAAGCTTGATATGCAGCCTGGTATATCCTTGAGAGTCCCCTGCCAGGGGAAAGAACAGAATCACTCAATACCTCCCAATAAAAACTTATCAAATCATTGTGTAAAAATAGATTTAATTAGAAGGCTTGCAAGAAGACATGAAAATGAGATACTCAGAATGGTACCTTGCTGAGCCAGGTGAGAAAATGACAAACACTAAAGCAATAATAAATGTTTCTTTGAAAGTAATTTTTCATCTGTGTGCGTAGCGGAATTATGACTGGTCGTGATTGCTGGAATCTAATTCCGTTGCGCTGCATTCTAGGAGTTGGCTTATTGTTGCTGGTGGAAAACAGTCCATAGTAAATCATGGTTTATTGCTTCTGTAATACAATCTGCAAAGCAGCAAATTATCCCAATTCTTGCACTGACTGTTCAAAAAGAAAAGTTTGCCTGGGATTTTTTTTTTTTTCTGGTGAGGCATTACAGAGTATTTTGGAGCTGCAGAAAGGGAATGATTAACAGCATCTGTGATATTGTTTATAATGTTTAATTTTGTACTCTGACTTTAACAAAGTGGATTATGTTCCGCACTGCAAGCATGGAAAGGTACATTGACATGGAGTGGAAGTGTTGTACCCAGGGGGTTACACTGGAAAACAGCCCCGAATGTATGTGCATTGTAAACATTTTTTTTTAATGAAGTGGCTTGGTTCTTGCTGTTGGCTTATCTTGTGTTCTGTGTCTGCTATGCTCTGGCAGGCTTTTGCACACTGACAACAGTAACAGCAGTGTACTTAAAATTGGTGCCAAGAGCTGAAAGGACTAGCAGTATGACTGTAAAACCGAAAGGAGCCAAAAATAAGGGCCATATGTTGTCCTGTCAATCTTTTCAGTGGGGTCTGCAGGCACACTTATCTTTACCTTGCATGTGTGTGCCAAAGAGACTGTGCTGTGCCTGCGTAAGCAGAGATCTGACTTCACAGGAGCATGAATGTTGGGAGACACCTTTCTGGAACCTTAGTGATGATGGGTGAAGTTGTGTGACGAGCTATGCTTTAGATAAAGTGGAGGCAGAATCTGAACTGAAGTAATCCTGTGACCCCAGTTAGTCAGTTTTGTGGCTCTGTTCCAAACCTTTGTATTTCTTTGACAGCCAAAGAGTCTTCATTCATTTTTTATTTTTTTTTCTGTTTCCAGGATTTCCTGATCATGTTCGTCCATCACTTGGCTACAATTGGACTCATTACATTCTCTTATATGAATAATATGGTGCGGGTTGGAACTCTGGTGCTGTGCCTCCATGATGCATCAGATTTCCTTTTAGAGGTGAGTTTCCTTTCAAATCTTTGCATACCTAATGCTAGTGTGGTCTCAAGGGAGCAAGCTGATGTTCCCATTCTTGATAAACTGCATTAAATATGCTATAAAACTTGTGCTGCTGATCCTGCCTTGTCAGCTTTTCCTCATAACTGCTTTAGTGCTGAGAATAATCCCTAAATGTTCCAAACTCCTGACAGATGTGATGGCTTAAGGGTCTTTGAAGCTCTACAGCCTGGTAATTACATGAGTGCACAAAGGGAATAATATTCTCATGTTTCTTGTCTCTTTTAGGCTGCAAAGCTAGCCAATTATGCCAAGTACCAACGTCTGTGTGACGCTTTCTTCATGCTCTTTGGTGTCGTATTCATTGTTACACGGTTGGGCATTTATCCTTTCTGGTAAGCACCTTGAGCTGTAAAGTCTTGTTTGTTCTTCCAATCCTTTAAGCAAAACCTTTACATTTAGACTTCTTGCTAGCATTCCAGCCTGTCCCTTGAGGCAGCCTGAAGTTGCAGACAACCCAAGTACTGTTTGGAGCAGTGTGTTCAACGAGGCATATGAAGAAACCTCTCAACAGTCAGCTGAGGGAGTGTGCAAAGTGACTAGCATCCTAATGCACAGCTGGCCCCTCTCCTCCTCCTGCAAAGTGATGACAGTGCTTATTAGCTGGAGCCAAGACAGCCGGTATCTGCTCTGAAAGACTTGAAGGGTTGTTTGCTTCTCTGAAGAAGTTTTGGAAGAAGTTGCAAATGAGGCATGGGCTCTCGAGGCAAATTTGATTTTTGAGTAGCTGCCTTAGTCATTGTTGCAGTTTCTGATTCTTATGACACTCGTGTCCTGTCTTTGCGTTGTGACTGTTCAGAGCCTGAAATAGGTCTGAGGTTTCTTGGGAGGTAAAACCCTGGCTAAATGGCTTATAGCTAATCATCCTATAATGAGATTCCCTCTCACCTCGATAGGTCAGGTTTGGTGAGGTGGTTCTGTTGATGAGCTGTTATCCACTTCTTGTTTCTGTTGAAAGAGTGTGGTGAAAACTTGGTTACACCTGATTATTACTCAGTTTATTTCAGTTTTACCACATACATTTATTTCCTAGGCAACGGACAGCTTGCACTCCCATTCTTTTTGGGTACCTTGACAGTAGGCAGCAACAATACTTACGCTTTGGTATCAAGGTCGCAATTACAGCTCTTGCTTGTTTTCCAGTAAATGCGTCAAAGGAGTTTGGATGAGAAAGAGCTTTAATTCTTATGTCTTCATAGGCTCCTCACAGTGGCAGATGAGATAGTTGTCATTGTTTTTATTGCTTTTGTCTGTCATGAGGTGATGCTCTTGCATCATGCTGTTGCTCATCAGTCCTGTAAATCTTTAATGTATTTTCCACTAGCTGTAATGTAATTCGCCAACTTTGTAGAGAAATCTGGCAAGCTTGCAGTGGTATTGCACACCCTATGCAATTTCACTTCGTGTATACTCCCTTCCCTAATTAGTAGTATAAAACGTCAACAGATTTCTGGAATTGCATTTAATTCATCCATAAACTGGCTATGAGTTAGGTGTTTCTGTAACTGCATTTTGGGAGACTTGGGTTCTTCTTTGAAAGGCTTGTTTTTCTTGTGAAATGTTAAAAGCTATGTGAAATTAATGACGTCTTAAAGGTCTCTCCATACCTCTCTACTGCATAAAATCTGAAGTGTTTATTAAATTACTTAAGTACTGGCAATAACTCCCAGCCACAAGAACAGCAAAACAGTAATGAAAGCAAGCACAAAGCTTTGTCCATAAAGCAGTTTCTAGTCCTCCAGCTTGGCAGGAGGAATCTATAAAAATTTGAGGGAAGAGAATAGCGCACAGGGAGGGAGGCTTTCTGGGAACAAAATTCCTTCCTGCTCTTTAAATATGGGTGAAGACTGCCCAAGTATGAATGTGTTAACAGTTGTTTAGATGACCAGTGCAGCTTGACATCACTTCCTGTAAAGTTGTTGTAAATGCTCATGCTTTTGAGAAGGAAGTTGGCAGCAGATCTGTATGTGTAACCAAATTGCAGAACATTCACATCTTCTCCTGTTTGTTGCTCAGTTCAAATGTTTCTAATTAGCTTTAGTCTGTCTCCTAACGCTGGCGAGACACTAGCTGCAGCACTGCTCTGATGGGAGCAAAGCAACAGATGCTTAAATGAGATACAAACTGTTGTGCATCTGGCCAGTCATCTTAATTTAGAGCTGGAAGCCGTGTTACCAGCACAGCCGATCTGTAATGTGTTTCTGGATCTCTTCTAGGATTTTGAATACAACCCTCTTTGAAAGCTGGGAGTTGATTGGTCCTTATCCTTCATGGTGGCTATTCAATGGGCTTTTGATAACCTTGCAGTTCTTGCATATCATCTGGTCTTATCTCATCATTCGCACTGCCTACAAGGCCCTCGTGCGGGGCAAGGTAAGATTGCTGGTGACTGTTTTGGGTCCTCTTTCCTACAAGCGCTATCATGAGCAATCATGAGAAACTGGGCCCTTCAGTGAGGACTGGTACTAGTTCTCAAGGGACTCACATCAGGAGTGCTTTGTAGAACGGTGGGGCTTTTACCTTGGTTGCTCTGCAGGCTTGAGTTGCCAGCTGTATACAAAGGCGGGGATGCTCTCCTCTCTGTTCTGGTCATGCAAGGAAATAACACCTTCCAGTATGTTCAGGTGTTGTAACAGTGATGGTGACAGACTTGTTACGTACTTAGTTTGGAGTTTAAGGGAGTAGTAGGCTCTTTTTTTGAACAATCATATGGGGATGTTTTCCAGTTTTCCAACTTCAGCTGGTTCTTGGGGTGTGATGAGGGTTACGCGTTGTTCACGTTAACGCAGGCTTCTGGCTGTCGGTGCAGGCCAGGCCTCGAGCTGCAGCATGCAGAGAAAGGGTTATCAGAAATGCACGGGAGTTTGCTGGCTGTCACTGGGCTACTGGGGTGCAGTCTGGCTTCAGTCTTGAGTACTCCAGTTTTAATTTGTGTTGGGCATCTCATGGAGAAGGAGGGTGAAACTACAGCAGCTGGTTAGCAACAGATATTGCTGTAAGAGTGAACAATGCTGACTTCCAGCTGCAACCTCAGTTGCCAAGCAAAAAGGTGTAGTTCAACTGAAGTAGCATGAGACAGGGCAAGCCAATCTAGGAACTAATTTGACACCTCGCCAGCACATCAAGAGAAGCCACTTCCTTTGCAGCTACCAGAGAGCAACAGCTCATTTCATAGCACAAATGCTTTTTAAAATCAGATATTTGGTATTCTGATCTGAGGTTTTTTTTTTCCTCATGGCTCTCCTTTATTTTGTGTTTGACTTCTTAGCTGCCCCTACACATGGACTGTAACCTTGAAAAATATTTATATCGTAGTTGTCTGTGGCAGTGATTGTCAGGGGAAGGCACGTTTCAGAGTACGCACATGATCTTCTCATCTGTTCCCTGCAGCTGCTACTGCAAATGCCTTGTTTTCTGTCTGTGTAGCTGTTTCTGTACCCTGAGGGCTACATCTTTTCCCTTCCTTGGTTCTCTCCTGTCCAGGTGACCTAGCCAGAGAAAGGACTCTAAGCCCTGTATTCTTCATTCTTTTCTCACTCCTTTTCTCTGTGCCAGATTGGAGCTGGACAGTTTCATCCTTTGCATGTAAGTGTGATCTGTGCTTCTGTCTGTTCACTGAAACACATCTGTGTCTGTTTCAAGGCTGAGACAAAAGCAAAGCTGTGGTCTTGGGGCTTCAGATGGCTGGTGCCTTCTCTTAAAATGTTTCTCTCCCCAGTTCATACAGAGCTGGTTCTGACAGTATGCTAAAATGCAATTTTTTCCAAAGATCAAGGCAATGTCCAGGGTTTGTTCTTATCTGCTGCCGGCTGGCTGCATGACCTTCACCTTTCTCCTTTTATACACCCACAGAGACTCTGATATCTGTCCTTAGTGCTTGTTAACGCTCTGTTGGGTGGAAGAGGATAGGAGAAATGCAGTGCTTTTTGCAAGAAGGAGTAGAACAGTCACTGGTTCCCCAAATAATGGGAAAAATTTCGAGGGATTTCTGCTTCCTTCCAGTGACCCTTTGAACTTCCAAAGTAGCAGGAGAGAGCGGGGAAAGATATCAAAAGTTCTGGCAGCAGACAGAAGCCAGTAAATCCAACAGGCCTGTCAAAACCAATCCTGGAGATCATTAACTTTACCTGGCTTTCTGCCAGATCTCCCCTCGAGTTCAAAAACTTCCTGCCTGGTGCTGTTCAAAAGCCCTAACCCTGACTAACTCTGCAAGCAGAGCAGAATGAAATCCTGAAATCCTTGGAAACGTGCTAGCTGCCAAGTGCTTGCACATTCAGTAAATTGGGGCTGTTGGTGTCAAAGGCAGAAGTGCGAGGGCCTGCCTTGGGGCGTGCAAAGCAGGAGCCGTTCACGCAGTCACTGCTTCGCACTGCACTGGTGAGTTTATGGCTCTGGCACCCTGCCACCAACCAAGGTGCTTGTTTGCAGTTCGGGCCGGGCCGAGGATCTCTTTCTTCACCTTCTGGTGCGGTGGGATTGGCGGTGCTGGTACAGTGCCCTCCTGCGGCACTCGGAGCAGCCGGCAGCAAAATGCGCGCCTGGATCTGCCTCGGAAGGTTCAAAATCCCACATACAAACCAAATTCAGCTGGATTTGCAATCGGTCTTTTAACTGAAGGTGTAACTCTGTAAAGCAGATCTAGATCTCTGGGCTGAGATGCTCCTTCCTGAACGGGTGTTTGCTGGATTAGATAGTTGTCGTTGTTCTACACCTCACTGTCCAAATAGACTTTTGCTCGTAAACGAGTTCTCATGTATGAACCACAAGCTGTTAAAATGGGAGGCCCTTTATGCAAACAGTAATGTGATAAAGCAAGCTGTTAACTTTTAAAATATCAAAGCCACTCTCTGTAGGACAAGACGTTCTCTCTACAACTGATATGTACATCTTTTTTTGGTCATTGTACCCACTGATTATTACGGCATGAGAAGTTTTGTGATTCAAAACAATTTTGTTGTTTGGAAAAGCAGCCTTTAACCAATCTAGAATGCAGCTGTTGGAAGACAAGAACAGCCAAAGATCTGTAGTGTCCTCTGATCTGGTGAGACTAAAAAAAGTCTAAGAGCTTTCATGAGTATTTGGAAAATGGAACTTGTAGTTCCAAATTGTCATTCTCAGTGCCTGTGTCTTGCGTTCCACTTGTGATGACAAGTTCCTCCTTGTGAGTTTGAAACAGTTCAGGATCAAATGTAGATGGTAACTGTAAGTGACTGAAGCTGGTTAATCACATGGACACAACCTTCTAACTACTGTTTCAACTTCCCTTCTCCTCTTTTCTGCCACCAAATTTCATTTGAAACGTTTAGGTATCAAAGGATGACCGCAGTGATGTAGAGAGCAGCTCTGAAGAGGAGGATGTGACTTCCAACAGCACAAAAGGAGTTTTCAGCACTTCAAGTAACGGCTCCAACCGCATTAATGGCCACGTGGCTAGTGGCCAGTGGACAGAAGAGGAGTAAGGCTGTGGGTTGGCCTTGAGCAAACACGAACTTGTCTTTAAATACCTAGATGTGTTGAGCTCCACATTCCCAAGTGATCTTTAATCAAGAATACCCCTTCCCCAGAAACCTCCAGCAAATCTGAAATGGGCACAATCCCCCAGTCAGAGGCTTTGCACAACAGAAGGGATAAAGCCAATGACTGGGGCAAAAACAAAGCTGCAGATTTCACTTTAAGCCATTTTGTACTTAAATCTTAGTCCCATCGATATTTGCAGAGGTATCTGTTTGTGACAAACTGGTTTTTACTAGGATCAACTCAAGGCGGAACAAGTTTGGACTAGGCTGGCTGCCAACCACAGGAGGGTTACGGTGCCGTTTTGGTGACGGTTTGCTCCAGCGCAGGTTCGGCATCTCCCCTCGATGCACTCCAGCAGCCACCTAAGAGCATGGAGAATGCCGGGTCCTGGGGTTCCACATCCAAGCTACCCTGGCTGTAGCAGAGACTCTTCTTCTCAGTCCTGCTGTGAGCGCTCTGGACTACGGCCAAGCTTTGAATCGGACTGCGCTACAACAGCACCGGCGTTCTAACTTGCCGTGGGGGTGCTGTGTGCTGAGGGGGTGAGAGCTTGTATCTCTGCTGTCACGAGGGACCAGGCCAGCGTTTGCTGCCTATTTTGGTGCTGCAAACCCCTCTGACGTCCTGACTACAGCCTTCCGAGACGGGGGAGGGGGGTTGGTTATTGCCCCTAAGACAACTGTCACAACACCTGCCTTTTAATTTTTTTATTTTTTTTTCTGTTGCAAGTTGTGGTTTTTTGGATACAGTTGGCTAAGCCAGGACTTGAGGGCAGACCAGTGCTGCTGGGCTGTGTTTAACTTTCCACAAAAATCAGGTGTTCCAGTCCTGCTTGTCTGTATCCCAAGACAGAAGTGAAGGGCGCTGCTCTGATTTTTGCAGCTGCGTGGAGGAATCACTGGGCTGGAAGTGCGGCCAGGCCGTAAGCTTTGCTTCTGGTTTTGTTTTTTTTTGGTTTGTTTTGGGTTTTTTACTCAATGGTACTTGGGGGCAATGGAGGAGCTGTGTGGCAATCATGAGCAGAACTGAGTTGTTACCATTTTATACCATTGTTTACTCTTATCTCCGATTAAAAAAAAAAAAAAAAAGAAAAAA
>VXBL01008895.1:339445-353461 GCA_013400195.1 Aramus guarauna
TCACCCTGCGGGAGGCCGAGGCGCCAGCAGCCTGAGGGGACCGTCCCCAGCCGCACACGGGATGGAGCCAAGGCCGCGCCAGGCCCGCTGAGGCGCTCGGAGGCCTCTCCGCCCTCCCTGAGGGCCCAGCCTGCGCTGACAGCCCGACAGCCTCCTTCAGAGGGCCCTGCTCCCCCACAAGCACCAGGGCGGCTGCTGACAGCAAGGGCTGCTCTTCTCCCAGGCCCGGAGCTCCTTGCTAGCCGTGAATAGCGCTGTCACAGCGCTGCTCTGAGGGCTCTGTCAAGCCCTGAGGCTGCAAGAGCCGGGCTGCCCCCCACCCCCCCCCTTCCTTTCCCCCGGCCGCTGCACAGCAGCACTCCCGAGGCTGCAGCGTCCTGCAGTGCCTGGATGTGCTGAGGCTGCAGAACTTAACTCCAAATGGCAAAGGGAAGACTTTTTATAGCTCATGAACTCCAGCGCTAGTGCAAGGCACGGGTCCTAACAGCAAGAGGTTCGTGCCCTGGCCACCCCCATGTGAGACGTGGGCCCTTCAGCAAAAGCTGTGAGGGGCTGCAGGGCCTCGGGCACCGCCAGCAGCACACAGAGAAACCCGCAGGAAGAGGGATTCGCAAAGCACTTCCACGGCAGAGGAGCTAACAGCTAAACACAAGTACAAAATCCAATTCTGGATCTTGCTGCAGCTCCGGGCAGGTGCTGGCAAGAGTTTAGCAAAGCGAGACTGCAACGTGTGTAGGGAGGAGAGCTCAGAGCCCACCGCTCCTCTGTGAGCCTCATGTCCAAACCCTTGAGCTGGGATTCCTGAAGCGCTTCAAGACAAAGGGAACTAGAAGTTGTGCCAGCCCTCCAGGAACACACTGGACTTCCTTTGTCCTCCCTCCAACCTCAGTGAAGTTCCTCATTAGAGGAAGCTGATGCTGGCTACTTTCCGTACGATGGCTCAGTTGAATTTAAAGGTCGTAGGTGCCTAGTGAGAAAGTGTGTCTAATAAAAGGCACAGAAACAACTGCGGTGCCAGCAGATTAAATTCCCTTAGCAAGAGGCCAAGCGGAGGGCTAACAGTCCTGGAAAGGTCACTCAGTACGAGATGCATTTCAAAGAAAGACAGGGACAAGGCAAGTCAGGGAAAAGCAGTTGGGAATAAAACAACACAGCACGTCCCAAGAAGCCAAGACATCAAAGAAGGGGAGGCCTGGGGTACGTGGGGCACAGTGGGGTCCTGGCCTGGCTCCTGCAGGCCCCAGGTAGAAGAGTTTGGATTCTGAACCCAGTTCAGCACTACAACCTCAACCCTCTTTGGTCCTGCGGCCAAACTTTAGCACTGGAACTGCTGCTGAGAAAAAGCAAGTGGGACACTGTGTAATGTTGTGACTGAGCAGGGACCTGCGGGGGCATTGTTGCTGTTTCTGGAACAGCACACAAGGGTGCGGAGCCAGGAGGGAACTGACAGTGCCCTGCTCTGCACGCAGCAAGTCCAGCAGGCACCAACCCAAAAACAATGCTGCACCGGAGCCACAGAGCAAAGAGCGTGCCTCCCCTCTCCAAGTTTATTATTATTTTAAACATTTGTAAAGTACACTGCTAGTCAGAGACTAGGACCTGGAACGGGGGTGGAGAGCGAGACCTGCAGCAGCTCCAGCCTGCCGGCCCAGACAGGGATCAGTGAACCGCTGGACACGCTGGCCTGAGCAAACACGAGCGGAGCAAGCCAGCTTCAGAGGACCAGAGAGGCACGTGGCACCCGGCCAGACAAGGGGCAAGTTTCAAAGACACGAGACCTCTGTCCTCCCCTGTGATGTTGGCGGTCTCCTTGTACCTCTCATGGATCACATGTCCATTGCTGCCCCTTGTGCTAGCGAGCAGTTTCCAGCACCCTTGCGGGAGGAACAGCAGGGAAAGTGCGGAACCTGCTTTCTCATCGCCAGTAAAGCCACGCATAGAAGCAAAGACCAAGCTAAGGCAAAGAGTGGAGCAAGCCAGAGAGAAGGCAAAAAGCAGTGATGTGGATCATTCATCTAAAAGCAACATGACCCAACTGCTTTGTCAGGTACACTGCCAAGGGCTACACAGCCTGCCAGCTGCTCAGAAAGACTTTGGGGCAGTTGGTCCCTGCATTGCCAAAGCCGGCCAGAGGACAAACCGATACGAGGGAGAAAGGCTGTCTGGGGACAGTGGGCATGGAATTAGCACAGGCAAATCTGTGACAACAGGGGAGTTCCCCAGACGCAGGGGCCAGATTTGACTGCAAGAGCAAAAAACTAAATAAACAAGCTGTAAAGTCTCACTCCGGAGCTGCTCTCATACACAAAGCATTGGCTATACTGTTCAGCAGGAGTAGCTGGCGGTGGCTGGGGAAGCAGCACATAGTAGGGTGGCAAAGAGTGCTATTTTCTGTGCTGGTGC
Organism: Aramus guarauna; assembly: GCA_013400195.1. NCBI lineage: Eukaryota > Metazoa > Chordata > Aves > Gruiformes > Aramidae > Aramus > Aramus guarauna. Next base: position 341,849 of record VXBL01008895.1, read on the forward strand.
TTCTTAGAGAGTGATTCTCAGACCCTTTGAAAGTCCTTAGGAGCTTCTCTTGCCTTGGTGGAGCCTGGCATGGAAGCGTGCCCTGTCCACGAGGCACTTAAGCCAAAAGCAACAACAGCGAGCCGGAAAGGGCTGGTGTCATGCAAAGCGGCCCCGTGGGGCTAGCGGCAAAGCTTGTCCTCCCAGGCAGCGCCTCCTGCACAGCCTGATCGATCAAGATGAGCTGGCAGAGTCCTTCCAAGAACAGAATCCATCACAGCAAGAGAAAGTGAAAGGAGGAAGATGCTCAGCCACGCTCAGGCCAGACCCTAGACAGCAGCAGAAGCTAAATGAACCCTTCAAAGAGAGAGGCAGATCAGCAGATACCTCTGTGCAGATGCCAGGCTCAGGCTGGCAGTGTCCAGGGCTGAGAAGGGGAACCTCTTCCCTTCCAGCAAGGCCTTCTGCAAAGGCTCCCAGGAATTCCGGCCTCCTTACAAAGCTGTAGCAGCAGCAAGTTGGTGTGAGCAGAAGCTCTCTGCTCATCTCGGCAGGACCAGTGGTTTTGCAGGCAGAGCCCACTTACATGTGCTCAGGGTGGTTCTGGAGACACTTGATGATATCAGTGACAGGTTTGCCTTCGTAGCAGATCTGATACACGGCTGTGAAGAGGGGGAACCTGTGGGTGGATGAACAAAGTCACCCCCTGCACTGACCCCAGAGCCGGCAGAGCCAGAGCACCTCGACTTCTGTTGTGACATGTAGGAGCACTGGGCAGGAGCAGGGGGGACAGTGGCACGGTGCCTCACCCACAGGTCATTCCTGCCCAGCAGGTTTGATCTGGGCAGTGCAGAGACTGACCTGAACAGTGGAGACACTAAGGGTGGGTTTCCCCTTCCACAGCTGCAGGAAAGATCCCAGCCCCATCCCAAAAGAGCAGACGAGAGAGATGACAGCACTCACTTCTCCACTATGTTCTTGCTTTTAAGGATGCGATGCAGCTCAGCAGACGTCTGGGGACCCTGCAGCTTCTGCCCATTCAACAGCTCCTTCTCCAGCTGCTCAATAGACTGAAACAACCCAACAGTGAGGGGGGAGCTGGACCCTGCAACCCTTCTGCTGCCCCACGTTCCTTCCCTGGAGCCAGGCTGTGGCACTGGGCAAGTGAAAGCAGGACACCACGGTGCTAGCTAGCTTCACCTCTTTGCCTGCTGTCGTGGTTTAACCCCAGCCGGTAACTGAGCAGGTTGATGCAGATATCGATGTTGCCTCCTCCCCACTCCGCTTACCTTCCCAGTCTTGGCAAAAGCCTCAGCCACCTTGCGGTTGCGGCCACCATAGCAGGTAGTGATGAGGTCAGCGACTCCACAGCTCTCCAGGAAGGTGGAGGGGGTGACGGAGCCCTTACAGAAGAGTTTGGCAAAGCCAATCATCTCCATCAGTCCCAGACGGATCACGGCAGCCTTTGTATTGTCTCCATAGCCAAGCCCATCACAGAAGCCAGCTCCTACAGCCACAATATTCTGGAAAACAACAGCAGCGCAGAGGGATCTGTTCCAAACGGAGCTCAGGGCTTTGCTGTGTCCATGAGCTGCATGTGTGGTCCCAAGGACAAGCTCCTGCTTGCCCCTGCCTGCGCCAGCGATCATCATCCCTCCAAGCAGCTGAACAGGACACATCCACAGTTCCCTCCAAAGCCTAGCCTTTGACCCAAAGGTCTCAGCGAGCCCCTGTGCAATGTCCAGTGGGGTTCATTCGACCGGTAGCCTCTTCCCTGGAGCTCCCTGCAGGGCCCTAGAGAGCAGCAGGCTCTGCTAGCCAAGACCCACAAACCCTGGCAAGTGGCTCACCCACCTTGAGAGCCCCGCAGATCTCTACGGTATCAGCTTCCTGCACCACTGTCACCCGGAAGTTCGGTGTCTGCATCAGCTCCTTCAGCGTCTGCCCATGCTGCATGTTCTTGCAGCCTGATGAGACAAAGGGAGGAGGATGACGATGATGGGGAGAGACCCCGAGGTAGGACTCTGCTGCTCTCCTGCCCAATGATATGTTCCTGCAGCATAGCAAGAGGAACCTGTTGCCCAACTGATGGACGTTGCTAAACATTTGCAGGTCCACAAAGTGCCAAGCACACGTTGCCTGGCCGATGAGCAAGGTTCAACCTTGGAATTCCCAGAAGACAGGGACAATCCCTACTGCTGTGTCAAACAAGACAGAACTGACATGCCCAGGAGATTAAAAGCATCTTCAAAGGTTGCACATCTGGGTTTGGAAACTGCTGTTCTCCCTGTTCCTGCACTGTCCTGCACGAGAGCATTTCTGCGTGCCTGCAGCGAGAGCACGTTCTGCTTATACCTCTCCAGTCTCTGCGGCCCCCTGCACAGCATGTTTGCTTTTGTTTAAAACATAGACGCTTTGAATCCTGTAACTTCTAACCCAGTGAACTGTTCTGTTGGTTTTGGCTGCTGTGCGTGATTCACAGTGCGGAGGCTGTTAGGAACAGTCACCAGATGAACTTTCAAGCAGCCCTGGCTGGCAATAACATGAGACCCAGGTGAGCGTCCCTTGAAGCCCAAGGAAACGAAGGTAGGAGCTATTTCTAAAGGGCCTCTTGGTGTCCACCCCTTTAATTTGTGCCAGTCCACGCTGGCAGAACTTACAGATGTACAACTCTGTTTTTAATGAAGCAAGCAATCCCATTGTAAACCCTGTGAATGAGTTCATCCAGCTCCTATGGAATCTCACTGCCTCCACAGGGAAAAAGGGCTGGCTCACCTGAGGCAGACAGGAGTTTAAGCTGCATCACGCTCACCCCTTTGCCTCTTCCTGCTCATCGGAAACAAAGGCTGCTAATGAGGAGGGATGTTGGCTCCTTACCGATGGTGGTTTCACAGAACTTTTCTTCTGCCACTTCACTGGCAATGTTGGCCCCCATGAGGACGCTCATATCTATTCCCAGTTTCTCATGGATGATGTCTGAGATCAGCCTCAGCCCATCTGGTCCTTCATCCACCCCCTGGGACATGACCAAGACAGGGATGAGCCCCTGTCCCCCCGAGACCTGGCCCCACCTGCCCCAACCCCGCCATTCCCCATGCTGCAGTGCTCCGACCCTCATCCCAATAGCCCCCCCCAGCACTCAGCTGCACCCCTCTCCTCACAGCACTCGAGATCCCCCACATGCCCTCACCCTTCTCCTCCGCTAAACCCCCACAAAGACTCAGCTCTCACTTCCCACTCTCCCCCCAGCCATAACCCTGGAGAGCCCAGTTTCTGCTCCAAAATCCCCGGATTCCCTTTGCAGCCTCTCTGAGCCAGGCTGCTTCCAGCTACCCCCCCCCAGCCCAGCGCCCCAGCGAGCTGCCCGGGCAGCGCTCCTCCTGCGCACACCTTGATGAGCGACACCCCAACAGCATCTTTCTTCACGTGGCCCTTGAGCTGGTCACAGACTTTGCCAATAAACTGGTGGGGTACCACGAACAGGAGAATGTCAGCCCCAGCACAGGCTTTCAGCAGGTCTGGCTCTGCCACCTGAAGAGGGTACGACTGTTATCAGGGATTTGCGCCTGTAGTTGTGCCGTGAATGTGTCCTGAATCCAGGACAAAACAGGGGCTTGAGAGAAACTGCTGGGGGCTTCCCTTACAGGTTCCCCTCCAGGGCTGGCAGGGCAGAACGGCTGGCGCAGAGCGAAAGCAGCCCAAGCTGGTGGTGCAGAGCCGGGGTCGTTCAGGGGACCGCAGCAGCCTGCCGAGGGGCTGAGCGCGGAGCCGTGGCGCAGCAGGCCCCGTGGGGCAGCAGGCTCTCTGCACGCTGCCGATGTCAGCTCGCAGGCAGCCGCGTGGCCTCAAGCCCAGCTCGTGGGACGCCAGGGCAAAGGTGGGCAGTGAGAGCAGCCAGGGCTGCAGCTCGTCCAAGCATGGATCAAGGTCACCAGGAGGGTATAACTGAGTCCCGTGCAGCCCGGTGCATCCCCTACCTTCAAACCCCCGGTGCCCAGGACCCCAGGGCTCCAACAGCTCCCAGCTATGGATTACCTCTCACCAGAGAGCCTGGCTGTCAGCACCGGCCCTTGTGCCCAGCAGAGAGGCTGCCAGCGGGCCACAACTCACCACGTTGGGGGGCAGCTTGTGCCCTGGCAGGTACTTGACATTTTCATGCTCCGTGTTGATGATTTCAGTGAGTCGCCGGCCACCAACCTCCTCCTCCAGCACCCACATGTTCACCTGGTTCTCGAAGGTGCTCAGCCGCGCCGCATTGCTGCCAGCGATCTTGGCAATGGCCGAGCCCCTGCGTGGGCAGAGCAGAGCTGTAGGCAGCGGGCACCAAGTTCACCAGCACCAGCGAGCCCCGTGTCACTTGCACAGGGGTCCTGGTGAAAGGGGGACGGCTTGCACGGGGTGCCATGGGGCACCGGGGAGGACGGGGACCACGCTGTGCTCCAAGAGGGGACCCGGGTGCCCAGGCAGCAGGTGCTCACCAGTTGCCGGAGCCCACGACGCAGACCTTCTTGCCGCCCATGATGCGGGGAGCCGGGGTGCTGCGCAGCGCTGAGCCCGCCGCTGGTATTTCAAGGCTGCCCAGAGCAGGGGCGGCCCCGTCCCGCCTCTGGCCCCGCCTCGGCCCCGGGGGGGAACCGGGCACCCGTGCCCGGGGCAGCAGAGCCGGCCGCTGGCCTGGGCAGAGCCCGGTGGGCAGCACCGCAGGGCTGCGCTGCAGGTGCAAATCGCTCCCGAGGCAAAGGTAAAATAGCTCAGATTGCAAATCTCAGCAGCGCCGGCAGTCCTGCCTGACAAGCCTCTCTTCCCCCTTTTTTCTGCATAAAAGCATTTTATTTTCCCCCCTTCCTAAAAAAACAACAGGGTTTTGCTCCCCCAAGTAAGAAATACGAACCACCTGGTTGCAGACCCAGGGCACAACTCCTGCCCTCATCTCACAGCCTTGCGCTACTGCCTGACTTTAGGCAAGCTGCCCTTCTATACGCAGAGGATCTCCTTCCCTTGCAACAAGGGCTTACAGGTTTTCTGTAAAACATTACATTTCTACTTCTATAAACAAGGCAAGGGGAAGAGAATAATGACCCTTCTGCAGTTTTAAACCCTGTATGTAAACTTTGTTTCCTTAAAATTATGCCCGACTCCCATAGGACTTGTAACAGGCTGTCACAATTCTGCAAGACAGTGGTGTGGAAACACAGCTGCCTAGATTTTACCAGCAGCTTGGCCACTGGACTTCCAGTTTTGCTCAAGTTACTTTGTTTACCACAAAAGCACTTTGCAAAGGCTTAACAGACTCTGCAAGCCAGGAGATCTTTACTTGAAATGCTCTCTATAAAAGGCCAAAATATGAAGAACATTTTCTCTCCCATCTCTTAACCCAGCTGGCTGTTAAAAAAAAATTAAAAAAAAAAAAGTGGATATAATCCTGTCCCTTCCCAGGGAAGTAAATGAAGTATCACCAAGGCAGCTGCTGAGAGAAAACGTGCTGTCAGCACAGGAGAGGACAGCTTCCTTCACAGGAGACTTTTATTAAAACCGGGTGACGTCTACAAGGATACAGTACAAAAAAAAATTTTGGTCCATGGAAAAAAACCATAATATTCAGTTAAGAAAAGCAGTTATTCTGCAACAGCTATGTTTGCCTACGCAGTACTCAGCATCCTTCACGTGTGATTACCCTGAGGAGTCAGTGGGCTGCGTCATCAGCACCAAGACCTTCACCCCAGTACCACAGAGGAGCCATTTCATAAGGGGGCAAAGGAGAAGGGAAGTCGAGAGCCTATTACTCACAGACATGTAGTAACACAGACACAAGGAGTAGGGCCACCCAGGCTCCCAAATTCATAGCAACCTTCCCAACCACCCCAAAGCTGGGTGTAGGGGATGGGCGTGGTTTGTCAGTAACGTGACTTTGCAGCTATTCCAAGAGAACATGACCAACTTTCAAGTCCATTTGGGTTACAGTCCCGAGCAGAAATACAGAGATCCAGGCTAAGAGAAGCCATTCTCTGACACCTGACCACTAGTTCACTAGTAATTCATTCCATGAAGAGGCATCTGGGCTGCTACTCCCACAGTAGAGAAAATCTACTTGTACATTCCTGAACCATGCTGGGCCTTACGGCAGCCCCAGAACCTAAAACTTGACTAAAAACCACAGGAGCTTCAGCATGGAAACGCCTGCTAACGCGTACGCTTGGAGCTACGTCCATTCCCAAGGACTGTCCTGTTACACCCTCGGATCCACACGAAGGAGCCTCTGGTCCCCACAGCAAATGACACAGGATAACTGTCCCAAAGCAACGAGCCTACAACACTGCACCCCTGCACAATTCCACCAGGCAGTTGCTGCATCCCCTCTCCCAGCTACAGGGAAAACAAGCAGCGGATCGCTTGCTGGAACTGCAAGCAAAGGTCTTGTGCAGTGAAGTCTCGCCACTCCAACGCTTCCACATCCCTGCAGTAAGCCAATGTCCCATCTCCCCCGGGATCCCGGCCTAGGATAGTCGGTCAAAGAACACGAAGGGAACAGGGCAGGAAAGAGGGACAAGGGATGAAGCAATTCTCTACACAGTCCAGTAACCTCCTCAAGGAGGAGAGTGACCTATGAGGCAGCCCAGTGCAGCAGCACCCTCCGAGCGAGGGAGTAAGGGCAGGGAGGTATGTCAGCTCGTGGCATCCTGCCCACTACATCTCCTGGCACCTTGCTATAAAATGAGGCAGGGAAGAGAAGAGCCACAGAACTCCAGCCTTACGGCAGATTCAGGCAGGTCTCACATGTGCCACAACTAGATGCTAGTTGGGGAGGAATGGGCTGTGGTTTCTGAACTCGAGAAAGGCTCCAAGTCAGCAGTCGTACTGGCTACTGGGGACACTACGAGCAGTGTGGAGTCAAGGGGAGGCTCTCGGAAGCCTTGGGACTGACAAGGCAACAGTCAGGAAGAAAACCAGGTAGAAATGTGTGCTCGTTGGAGCCTGTCTGCTTGCCACACCCCAGAAGACCCCAGGTGTCCTGGAGTTGCCCCAACAGGGACAATGCCAGGATGAATAATGATGCAGGCCTCGCTGCCGGAGTGGGATTATGTCAGCTTAACAGCGTACTCTGCAGCTCTCCATCTCCACAAATAGCCGTGATGCCTTCTGGCTGGGGAGGAGCGGAGCAGCCTATGTGTTACGGATTCCCAGAGCCTGCTCCAGTTCCTGCCGTCTTTGCTGCACCTGCAAGAGAAGCCAGAATCACAGCATTAACGTCCCCGGATGGTGCAGCACCTCAGCATCCGAGTAACACGGGACGCAGCTGGAAAAGGGTGAACTCAAACTGGGACCAAGATGCATGTGAAGCTTAGGACTGTCACTTTCCACCACGGAGTGACAGGTACTCTGAGCCACTGGGTACAGAGAAGGACCCCTGCTTGGGGACACCCACCTTGGAGTAGAAGTATCTGCACACGGCTTCCTGTGCCCACGGCTGGAAGTAGAACTCAGCTCTACGCTCCTCTTCAGGATTCCCGACAACATCAGTCATTGTCTGGAGAGCACAAAGCACAAAACCGTTCAGGGAGCACAAAAGCTCTGACTGCACTGAGCAAACCCGCCCCCCCTCCCCTTTCCTCAAAGACATTTCAGAACAGTCAGGTCAGGTCCTTACGCGTCTTGCTTTCTGAGCAGGAAATTGCCTCTCTCTCTGTGGGAGCTGGTTATAATGAGGGAAGCGTGCGGAAGGTGGATCCAGTCACACAAGACAAAGCTTTTACCTTTAAATCCCGGCACTGGGACTGTAGCCAGTCATTGATGAAGCCCTGAGGATCTCGGGCAAAGCTCAGCATGAACTCACGCTGGGTCTTCAGCTGGTTAATTGTCTCTATTGTTTCATGGATCTGAAGGAGATAAGCACAGCAACTAAACTGCTGAGTAGGGGAAAAAGTCAGACAGAAACAACAAGAGACCCAACACACGAAGGCAAATTCTTACCCTCCCTAGTTGACTTACAACTATCAGACAGGATTTTCAATCATTACCAGTTTTCCCACTGACCATTTGCTTTAAAACTACACTTCCAGTAAAGCCACCTATTTGTAACCATGGCTGACCCCACTGCAGCTTCCATCACAGCGGAGCACAGCTGAACTCCTGTCCTGTACAGAGCTCGCCTGCTCTGGAGCCAGATTCCTACCCAGCACCGAGGAGAGCAGACCCGAAGGAGCTCTTCCTACCTTGTTATCCAGAGCAGCGATTTCCTGTTGACTGGCTGTGGATAGCAAAAAGGAATTCATCTGAGTTTTCAAGGTATCATCCACCTCCACATCAATGTCATAGCAAGCTGTTTTCTTCTGGTCATTTGGATCAACGCTAGAAAAAAGCCAAAGTCAGTAAGTACCTCAAGAAAGCACCAAACTGTAGCTCCTCCAGGATGCTGCAGCATACGGACTGCAGGCAGGGACAAGCTAAGCTGGCGTTAAGCTTCGGCTCTAACACCAAGCAGCAAAGCTCCACTGATGGCTCTGCAGCACGAGGACCGAGTGATTCCAAGCAGATTTCTATCTACAACAGCGTAATGCAAAGGACAGCGTGAAGGTGGGATTTCCTTGCGGAAAAGAGGGATGTGGTAAATGAAAAGAGGCGGCTGTTGTACGAAGAAACGACGACAGGCAACATGGGAACTGCTGCTGAAAATCAGAAATATTACATCGTCTTGCCATGCTGGCCTCACCCATCCCTTCCACTCTTCTTCCTAGAAATATGAAGTCAAGTGGACCAGTCTCACCTGATGACATGATTAATGATGATCGGTTCTGGGGGCATAAGCAACGCATGAAGTCTTTGTGGGATTTCAGAGAACTTCATCCGCTGAGATTCAAATATCTGTGACAGAAACACAGGGCTAAGGAAAGGCATGGGAGCTCAGTGCCAGACCACTGGCTGCTGACAAAGACAAGCCAAAACAGTCGCTTGTTCCAGCCACAGTTACCTGCTGGAGGTATTTGTCACAGATGACATACTCCCGCTCGTGGGGGTCCTGGAGCTTGTGGGTCTTGATATATTGCCACAATGCCTGGATGATCACTGGTCGGGTCTGAGTGTGAATCCCCAAGAGACGAGCCAAGCGGGGATCCAGTTTGAACTGGGGAGGCTGAAACAACAGGCACAGAAAGGTGAGGTGGCCACAGACACAGCTAATGGTACCCGCCCAGCACTGCTACTCCCAACATCTTACCTGGTAATCCAGCATCAGAAGGACAGTACAGCGCACATTTACATCTCCCGGCCTCTTCACCTGGAAGCCGTCTGTCTCCTGAGTTGTAGCAGTCCTGTGCCACTGAATACGACAAGGCATTTAGAAGCACCCCCAAGCTTCATTCTCTTTGCTCCCGCTGCTTGGCGCCCAACAAGCTTGCCAGTAAATCCCACCCACCTAGAGAAAGTTCACCTTGTTCCCACTTACAGCTTGAAACAAGAATTAACACATTTGTTCAAAGCCCCAGCGGAAGGAAAAGCTAAGATAAGAATCCAAGAGCTCCTGGCTCCCAGCCGCTTGTTCAAGCCTTAAGTATCCCCACCTCTCAAGTTACAAATGATATACAAAGCCTGTCTGCTGAAACGCCAACCCATTTTTAGTGGTAACACAGCAAAAAGAAGCTCACCTCTACCAGGTGATTGTCAGGGCCATACAGGTCTTTATCAAGTTCAATGACCAGAGATTTAAAGAAGGATGAGAACTTTCTTTTCTGCTTGGTGGCATCATATTTGGACAAAGCAGACTGCAAGCAACACAGGAAGGAAAAGTGTTAGGACAGCAAGTCTCAGCACTCAAGCACAGCCACCGTGCACGACAGAGTTCCTTTAAGTTCTGAACACCTAAATTCACCAACGTGTGCTTGAAAATCAAGTTTCAAGTCAGAAAAGTGAAAGACTGGAGTTAAAGATGAGCTTGCAGGAATTAAATCACTCAGCAGTTACGTACAATGCAAGTGCCCTGGTTCTCAGAGCCAGGGTACGCAAGTGCCACTGATCTGCTCTCACCATTCATTCTTAGAGCTATAAGAACTTTGTATAACTCATGTCCTGCCACGGGGATACCCATCGGTCTCCAAGTTGGGCTCTCGGTCTCTTCACCATCAGACTCCTTGGAAAACAGAGATGAAGGAGGATATCAAGCCCCTAGCTACACTCTCAGACACTAAGAAACTGGTTTCAATGCCAATTCCAGATCCATAAAGTCACCTCTGTGGTTGGGTATTGCACACTTACATCTTCCAGCAGCCGTCCTTCCACCCGTAGCTCCCAGGAGGCGACTGTCCCTTCACCATCCTCTGCATCCGACTTGGCTGGATTGAAGGTATTGGAGATAAAAATACGTAGCTTTCGTTTTTGCTAAGAGAAAAAGCATCATCTCAGTGTTAATTCTGAAATAAAGGGCAATCTTGCTTATGTTTTGCTAGAACTAAGCTTAATGTTTTTAGCTGCGTGATATTGCCCCCTTCCCAGGGCAGACAGCAAGGAAAGACATTTCTGGTTCCACCTCTCAGTTACGTCTGGAGCATTAAGATTCCAGGGACACAACTCCAGCTTCAGTGCCCTCCTGCCGGCTTAACTCAAGCAAAAGCCTCCAAACCTTGCTCAGGATAACGATGACAACCCTCCCCTACCTTAATGGGTCGCTTCAAAGCTTCCTGGATATCCAAGCGTTTCCTCATGATCGTCTGGTCCAATTTCCTTTCGAAGGCCAGCAAGTCCATGTAGGCCTGAGACTCAGGTACGAGTTCACGAATCTAGAGCCAATCGAGAATGGAAATCACCGTCAGCTCGCCTGCACTTCTCCGGTCTACTTTGTATCAACAGAGGCTGCAACTTCACGTTCCACTCACCCTCTGAGGTAGAATTTTGTCAGCCATCTTCTTCTTTTTAGCGCTGTTGAGGAAGAAGATGCAGGCGCAGGCATTAAAATGGCAACGTCTTTGTGCAAATTAACTGCAGGCGTTCACGGAGGGAGCGAGACGACGGCTTATTCTCCGGGTTTGTGCTGTGGCACGAGCAGCACGCTCAGCCAGGATGCCAGTCTGGGGCCCAGGCTCTCACGTTCAGAGACACTTATCGTGACCGGCAGCGCAGAGCCAGGCTCTTTATTCCCGCAGCTCCTGCCAGGCCTCCAGCACCGCGAGCTGACGAACCCCGCAGCAGCGTGACTAACTGATTACCTGAACGTGTCGCACCCCCACGAGAGCTCAGAAAGCACGGTTACATCATGCTGAAAAGGCCGTGCTGACATAACGCCAAACAAAGCGACTCTCTAGCCTCAATTAGCTTCAGACTGACTTTTCCAGGAGACGCATTTTAAATCAAGGGGTGAATTACCCGCGTTACTGAGGAATCACATCATACCGACAGAACCGCGACATAAACTGCTGTTGTCCAGCAGCTGCGCGTTAGTCTTTCACCTGCTGGAAGCCCCCGTCTCGCACAAGAAAGCCCACGTCCCTTTCAGCCCCCCAACAACCAGCCGCCATGAGAAGGCAGGGCGCCCCGACAGCCAACAGAAAACCTTTGTGCCGCTCCGCGCCGCCAGCCGATGTCACCGGCCGCGTCCCCCCCCGCCCCCCTCCCCAGAACAGTCCCCCCTCCAGCGAGGACTCACCGCTC
>VXBL01008895.1:354426-367766 GCA_013400195.1 Aramus guarauna
GGTTGGGGGGTGCAGGGGCCATGGGGGTGTACGGGAGGGTGCAGGGTCCTGGGGGGTGGTTCTGGGGCTATATGGGAGGGTGCAGGGCCTCAGGGCAAGGTCCTGGGCTCTTCAGGGGGACGCAGGGTCCTGGGAGGTTACGGAAGGGGACGGGGACCATGAGGGTTGCTGCTCTCGGGGGGGCTGGGGACAATGCTGNATGAGGGTTGCTGCTCTTGGGGGTGCTGGGGACAATGCTGAGGGGGAGCCTGTGGGGGATGTGAGGGCCGTGGAGGGTCCCGTGGGTGGAGAGGTGCGGGCTGCGTGCCAGGGGCTCTCTGTGCAAAAACCACCTGTAAGAGAATTTGCAGCTCCTTGAATCCTCAGGCTGGCAGCCATCGAGCTCCCTTCAGGTGTGCTCAGGGACTCGCCTACCTACCTCAGCTGACATCGCACTCATTCTGACCTGTCCTAATTTAGCCTGGCCGATTTCCACTGCAGCCCTCGGAGTTACTGCACGGGAGTTGTTCATCAGAGGACTGGGGTTGAGGAGGGCTGAGAAAAATGGCACAAGCTTGTCAGGCCATAACTGTAACACTCAGAAATACGTGTCTGTTGCAGGAGATGCTGGTCCTGAAGCCTCCCCCAGTGCTGGGATGTGCTCGGAGGAAGACGGCTTCGCCCCAGGAACAGGAGACTCCGACATGCAGACCTGGCAGTGACACCTCTCACCAGAGCTGCTGTCCTTAACCAGTAAGATTACTGGGGCATGGATGGGCACGAATGCAGTCAGTTTGTTCGGGTTTAGGCTGAGCACCCAGGAAAAGGATTCCTGTCTCCCTTGGCAGTGACTTGGATTGCCTCAGAAAACATGATGTTAGAATTAAAGGCCACTTTCTGCAAGTATTAGCATTAAGTTCCCTATTCCCCAGAGCACTTACCCTTGCGGTTGCTCTGAGAGAAAAAGGGACACAAATCCAGCCAGCACTAAGCTGTGAAACAAAGCCAAGTGAACAGTCACGCCACAAGTATTAATTAAGCAATTAATGATGATCATGGGTCATTTCAGAGGCTCTCCTGTACAGCGCGTGGCATTGTTGACTGAGGAAAGAAGTGGGGATGCGTTGGCACCTTTTCTGCCAGATACGGCATTTCCTATCCTTGATTAAAAACATGAAGGTTTGAGCACAGCCATTAACTGTTGTCTCAGCATCCATGTGTCCGTGCAGTTAATTTAATGCCACCTCCGACAGGCTTGGCGCCCAGCAGCCTTATGAAATATTCATGGGAAGGAAAAGCAGTGGAACTTATCTGCTCTGTATTGTTCAGATGCAACTTTGACTGAGACTTAAAGCCTGGCAGGAGCCTTTTGGGCAGGCTGGAAAGCTGCCTGGCCCTCCTGGGAGGGCCACACGGCGTGGGGCGGGGTGGCAGTGAGAAAAAGCAAGGACCAAACTTGAGAAATGGTGAGAGGGAAGCGAGGCTTAGAGAGCCGCTCAGCTTGGCACAGGGAGCGGGTGAGCTGCGCGGTGGTCTTGAGAGACCCCAGATTGCACGAGCTGAGCCGAGAGCGACCCCAGCCCTCTGTCCCCAGGGATGCTCTGACCAGTCCTCTTTGTCCCCTGACACTGTGTTTTGTAAGAAACAGGGCTCAAATAACCCCAGCTTCCTTGGCTCAGTGTCTCCTTACACTTGTCCTTTCTCCTTTCCTCTGCCCTGAGGCTTTGGTTGGATCCCTCCTCCCAGTGGGAAGGGTTTGCGAAACCCTACCCAGTGCACCTTGGTTTTACTGCACCTGCTGGCACAAGGCAGCTCCTCTGAAACCTCTTTCCCCAACCAGTACGGCTCTGGCTCCAGGCAGCCGAACAGCATCCAGGACTGTGTAATTATATCTCAGCGCCTGTTTCTGCTGGCAGCTTTAGCAGCGAGCAAGTGGTAACCGGGAATTATTGCCAGGGAGGAGAAGAGGTGATGCTATCTCTGCCGTGGTTATGTGCACGTTGCGTGATTAATCCTTGCTCTGTAGGGTTTCAGCGGCCACACAGTCCGCAAGGTAAACACAGCGGCGTGCGAGCAGGTGCTTTTCAGCATCTCCAGCTCAGGTGTGTCACACCTCATCCTCGTGCGCATCGTCAGAGATGATTCCCGTGAAACGTAATTAACTCCTTGTCTTGTGCACAGCGTGAGTCTCGCACCACTGAGTGACAGACGTGGATGCACGCACGCTGCCTGCACCACACACCTCGCCGACTGCCGGCCCTGTGCAGCCTACACGTGGCGTGCCCATCCGTGAGCTGCCGTAATCCCAAACGGGCTGAAGCTCCCCAGCCTGCGTATGCTATCCTGCAACGCTCTGATGGTGCACGGTACAGCTTTGAGTCTGAAAACGTGCAGCTTTTCCACTTCATAGCTGAGAGCTGCCCACATTGGTGTCCTGTCTGGCTACCTGCTGTATTCCCATGGGAATTGCATCGGCTGTGCTGCCTTTGGGGTCCAGGCGCTTCCTCTGTGAGTCGGTTCCAGGCTGTGGCTCACAGACGTCGTGTCCGGCGGCAGCAGAAACCTCAGACGGCTGTGCTGGGGATGCGCCTATGCAATGTGAGGCTGTGACAGATGGATGGGGTGACCTGCTCCCAGCATAGCCCAGCAGGTTAATGGGGAGCTGCAGAAGAGATTACAGCTTGCAGAGACGGGGTCACTGCCTGCCCCCTGCAACAGGAGCTGCTGGGAATGCTGCCGCGGAGGCAGCAGCCACGGTCAGCTGCTCTGGCTACTCAGTGGCTGGCTGCAATTAATTTAGGTTCATTAACTCCCTTCTGGGCTTAGCTATATTATCTTGTTCCTATTCAAAGCCCATTCTGTGGCTTTTGCAGCACTAGCTCTGGCAGAGAAGGACAGGAATAGCAGCGAGACCGTTCTAGTTTAAATGCAAAACACCCGTCTGCCATTTCCAGGAGCAACAGGGACATGGCCAGAGCCGAGTGACCGAGGGGCGTTTGGCATTTCGGTACTCTCTGCCCGCTGCCCACTCACTATTACTCAGTCTCCGTGGGGTCCCGAGGGCTTTTTTTAGATGCCCGGTGTTGGATCTGGCATGTTACTTTTGCTCTTTGTAGCTGGAAATTTTCAGGACAAGAAGTGCGTTTACATACGGCTTGTGCTACAACTGCTACTAACTTGGTTAAATTAAACCCAGGTGATATTCAAGCTAGTGACTCATTTCTGCTGAATCTCAGGTGTCTGTCCCAAACCACAGAAGTGTTAGAGTTGTCAAAGATTAGCAGCAGCGCATATGTTAATTCTCCTCCTCCTGCTTGAGAGCAAAAGCCAGCTCCCATCCTCTGGTCCCAGAGCGTCCCTCGGGGCAGCGCAGGACCAGGCAGCGATGCTGGAGCTCCCTTGGGGACCCAGAGCAATCCCCGCACTAGCCCCGCACTCGGGAAAGGGACCTTTAACGTGACTGTTCGACATCAGCTCTGACGTTGCCGGTATTCATGTGCGCGTTTAAAGACAGCGCTGGAAGTCTGGACCCAGGCTTTATCCTCCCCCCGCTCCTTTTGGTCTTGGCTCCAGGATTTCAGTGACGCCTTTGAGAACATCCCGGGACGATGCCGTCCCCACCGGGCTCCCTCCTCGGGGAGCGTTTCCAGCAGCTCAGCAAGAGAGAAAGGCTCAGTGTTCATGAGTTATATCATTCTTTATATCATCGTTAAAGAGTAGCAGGTATTGATGTACAATGCATCTGTCATCTTATTGTGCTTCCTA
The DNA here is from genome assembly GCA_013400195.1 of Aramus guarauna. Taxonomy (NCBI): domain Eukaryota; kingdom Metazoa; phylum Chordata; class Aves; order Gruiformes; family Aramidae; genus Aramus; species Aramus guarauna. The sequence continues at coordinate 358,171 of VXBL01008895.1, forward strand.
TGAAAATGTGTGTACATAGTACAGATACCAGAGAGAATTCAACACTTTATACACTTGAAGGCATTCAGAGATCAGTAACAGGAAAAAAAAAAGAAAAATGGCACAAGAACAAGGCCTAAATGCTACTAGATGGGTATCTACACTGGTATGATGCATATAGAGAGAGATATATATATATGTACACATATATATATAGTCATATATATTATATATAAGAAATATAAAATGCAGATGACATAATAGAAACAGAAAAGTGTGTCAAGGTCAAATCCCAGCCCCATCTTTAAAAGCTTTAATGGGAAAGAGAAAGAAAGAAAGAAAAAGAAAGAAAGAAAGAAAATAAATAAATGAAACGCAATGAAACGTTAGGAAAAATCCATAAGAAAATTTATGGATGTGGCCGACCCGTCATCTTTGGGCGATCGCTGGATACAAAGGACTGACCCCCCAGTTCCTAATTTTGGTCAGGAAGCAAATAATAATAACAATAATAATAATAATAATAATGACAACAATAAAACCAAAACTGCGGTTTAGAAATAATAATTACTAAAAAGACTTATTGCAAAAGCTCTTAAAGATAAGTAGCACTTCAGCCCTGAGAGGGCTCTTGCTTGATGTGCAGGGCCTGGGGGCTGGCAGGGGCTGGGGGCCGATTTCCACCGACCCGAGAGCGAAATGGCGGTGCGCTTGCGGGCCCGGGGAGCAGAGGCTTGGCCGGTGCCGGACGGCCAGACCCCGGCTGCCAGGGCAGGTCTCTGCGTGCCGGGGAGAGGGCAGCGACGGGAGGAGCAGCGGTGGTCCCGGGGCAGCGAGCCGGTGGCCCGAAGATGCCCAGGGCTCNTCCCGTGGACCAGAGCACCCTGTGCCATGGGGTGTCCCTCAACCTGTGAACCCTTTTGGTGCTGGGGCTCCTGTGCCTGCCTGGCCAAAGCGGTGCCAAGGGGCTGTCCCGCGTGGTGCCCCTGGCCGAGCCGGGCCGGTGGCTGCAGCCGAAATGGGGGCCAGGAGTTTTCCTTCTGCCTTCCTCCCCGAGAATGGCTGTTTTTGGGGGCCGCACGGGGTAGCCCCAGGTTCCCTGGGGACGGGACGGACTGCGGGGCAGGGGCTGGCGCTGGCCGGGCTGTGCGGAGCCCAGGAGAGACGGGCAGGGAGACCACACCGTCGCCCGACCCAAGACGGCCGAGGGAAGGTGCCCGGGCGGCGGGGTCTTCGGTGCCGAGGTGGCACCCCCGGCCGAGCGTCCTCTGGCAATCGCGGCCGGCCAGCGAGCTCGGTGGCCGGGCACTGCCGTCCCTAGGGCAGGGTGCCAAGGAAGACGTTTCGGAGAGGTGGAGGTGCCCCGTCTTCGTGCGCGTGGGGTGGCTGGGAGCGCCCAGGCGAGGGGGGGCTGCGGGACGCCGCGGTCCCAGGGGACAGCGAGGCTCTCCTGGGACGGCCAGACCCGCTGCCGGGCACGCTGTGGGGCTCCTCGATGATCCCTCCTGCCGGGCACGGGGGTCCCAGCAAGCGCCGGCCAAGGCATTGGAGCAGGATGGGCATGGAGACAACGGACGGACAGACGGACAGGGCTGTGGATGGAGACTCTGCGGCCGAACGGCTGCTTCTTCTTGGCTTCTGGGTTTCTAGTTAAAAAGGCCGAGGGGAGCTGAGGGGAGGAGACGGGGCAGGCCTGCGCCCCAGCCCGCTGTGCGTGTCGCTCCCCGCTCCGCGAGGACGGCCGGGCTGGAGCATCCTCGAGTCTCTGAACTAGCGGGGCAGGCGCGGAGCAGCTGCCGCGGGGGCTGCGCGCCAGGTTCGAGCGTGACCCGACCCGACCGCCTGCCCCGAAATCCGAGGCCGTCGCTCTTGTCCGTGTCCCACCGTGGCGAGGAGCAAGGTCCCCTAGATGTGTCTCTCCTCTGGCGCTCGCAGGGAGAAGGGCAGCTCTCCGGAGGGCTTTGGTAGCTCAGGTTGTACATCCAGACGTCGGTTAGCAGGTGAAGTCCTCAAAGGTGCCCCGGGCCGGGTGATGAGGTAGGATGTTGGCTGCGTACGTCATGCCTGCCGGGTGGCCCCGTATGCTTTCACAGGGATTCTGTGGAGCAGAGGACGGATGGGATGTTGCGGGCTCTGGTTTCACCCAGACCACCGCAGAGAGCGAGTTCTGTCTCCCCACAGCGTCTCAGCCTGGTGCCTCCGCTCCCTTCCCACGTGTTCCCCGAAAAGGTGACACCCCCCCACCCCACCCCACATCTGGGGCAGCCTTCGAGCTGCGAGAGGGGAGTGGCGGCTCCTGCGGCATGCCCGGCACTTACGTGGCGTTTCACGTCGTCCATGCTCAGCGCGATGCCCTTGTCCGTGTTGTTCCTCTTGTGGTTCTTGCGGCACTTGCCCCGCCGGCACAGCCGGTGCTTTATCACCTGCGGGAGCCAGATTTCAGTACCGTGGGGGCTCACGGGCTGCTCTGCCCCACGTCCCCCACGAGCATTTCGGCGCTCCAGGATAACCCGGGTCCCCTGGCAGCCGTGGGACGGCAGACGCTCACCTCGTAGGCGTAGTCGAACAGCTCCAGTACCGTGAGGATACTGGCCCCGATGAACAGCCCCATCTGCCCTCCAATGTCACCTGCAGAGCAGAGGGAAGCCGTCAGTTGGGGCTCAAGTCTGGCACCCGTGGCAGGGCAGAACTCATCGCTGCTGCGACCGGTGCCTGGCCGTGGTGGCGAGGTGCCCCACTCCGCATCCGCGCTGTCGGCACGTGCCGGTGCCTCGGGAACAGGGCCGTGGTGCACGGGGCCAACGTGAGACCACCTTGTTGGAGGATGCTGCCACGGGGCCCCCAGCTCAGCTACCGACCCAGAGCACTCACCCAGCAAGCCGGCCACCTCATACGCCTTCTTCTGTTCGATCGTCTCATAGTTCAGGGCTTCAAAGAAGATATCCAGCACCAGGATGTTCTCCCTGTGCAGGACAGAAGCCGCATCAGGATGAAGTTTGGGATGGGGGGACACGATGCCGCCCCATGCCCGTGGCCGCAGCGCGTTACCCGATGTACTGCTCCGACTTGTTGTACTTCTTGGCCAGGTACTTGGCGGAGGCTTTGCTGGGGATCTTCACCATGGAGAGCTCTTTGCCGTAGCGGGTCACGTTGCAGGGCATCTCGCAGACGCAGTACTCGTTGTCCTTCTCTACCAGGAAATCTGGGCAGGAGGAGAGGGAGATGGAGAGATGGAGAAACCCAACACCCGCAGCTCAGTCCCACAGGGCCGGGCAGCCTCACCTAAGGCCGGATCCGCGCACTCCTTGTACTGCTCCGGGGTGCAGTAAGGGGCATCGCCTGGAGGGGAGAGAGAGCAGGTTTTCCCGGTGGGACCGTGTCGGCGGGCTGAGCCCGGTGGGGGCCGGATCCTGCCGCGCCTGGGGCTCACCTGGCATGTGCACCATGCGGCAGTTGCAGTTCTCCACCAGGTAGCGGGTCTCGCAGTCGATGCGGCAGGCGGTGATGCTGTAGGTGTCATAAAACTCCGAGTCGCCCGCCACGGCCTTGCAGTCGCCCCAGGGAGGCGGTAGGTAGATGAGCTGAGAGGGGGCAGAAGCCAGGAGTGAGGAGAGAAGCCCAGGACCCCCCCTCCCCACCTCCCGGCACGGCGAGAGGACGGACACCCTCGCTGCATCGGTCCCCAGATTCAGGTCCCCCTCTCCACCCGACACGGGGGCACGGGGAGGAGGCTCAGTGTCCCACGGCGGGTCCGGCCCACCGCGCAAGGGGGGGGGGAGGCACCCCGGGCCCCCCCCCCGGGCCCTACCCGCTGCTCCTGGCAGGACACGAAGGTCTGGAAGCCGGGTGCCACCCCGAAGCCCAGCTGGTCGATCAGTGGGGGCTCATCCTGGCTGTGAATCTGCACCTTGATCCCGGCTTCAAACGAGGTCTCGTCTGCGGCAGAGAGAAGCGGGGTGAGCACCGTGCTGTGCCCCGCTCCGCAGAGCTGCACCGAACCCTGCTGCAAGAGGGACCGAAACCTCTCCTGTCTCCCACCCTTCCCCTGGGCATTCGTTCACGTGTCCATCCATCTGTCCGCCCGTTTGCTACGCCACATCCTTGTCCCCTCCTGCTCCAGCACCCGGGGAGAGCGGCAGGGAAAGTGTTTGCCTCTATTTATAAACAAGTGGTGGCTGCTTGTCTAAACCGATGGGGAGTTGCCATGGCGAAGAGCAAAGACAAGGAGGAAAAAAGGAAAGAAAAGGACCCAAAGGGATGAAAAATGGAAGGAGGGAAGAGGAGGGAGCCTGAGGGAGGAGGACCCGTGGGGTGGGGAGCTGGGAAGGGGCTGGGAAGCACCCTGGGAGCTGCTGGCGACCGAGCGGACCCGCCGGGGTGGTGGGTTACCTGTTTCCCCCCACACTGGCAGGTACTCGTCCTGCTGAATGTCCAGCATGATCTCCAGGCCGTTGCCGGTGCCCCCCTTCATGGTGATGAGCCGGGGCTTCCCGTCCTGCCCCGCGTTGAAGGTGTAGCACTTCCCATAGCGGGTGAAGACCTGCGGGAGAGGACACGGTGCTGAGGCTGGGGCCCCTCTGCCAGCACCACGGCACGGAGCCGGGGGGGCATCACCGGCCCTGAAACGCAGCCGTCCCGGCCTGGGGGTAGGATCCAGCCTGGGCTCCTGCCCTGCAGCGTGTCTCTCACCCTTGGAGCCGCCTGTCTTTGCCCCGGTGGAGGAGGAGACGTTCTCCACCAAGGCACAGGGATGGCACGGACCCAGAGCAGACGCCCGGCAGATTTACAGCCCCTCGACCCCACAGACCCCGCGGCAGCCCCAGCTCCCCGAGACGGCGGCACTCAGCCCTACGCCTGCACCAGCACCTCCTCCAAGCCCTCCGCCGTCCCCGCAGAGGACGGGGCTGGATGGGATCCTGAGCACCTCCTGAGCACCCCGTCCCTCCTCGGCTGTTCCAGCTAATGGCTCCGGCAGCCGGCACGTCTCCACGCCACTGAGCTGCTGCCAGCCCGGACAAGGGGCGTGCGGGGTCAGTGCGGTTTGCACCGTGCCCCGCGGGCGGTGGGGACGTGGGGACCAGCAAACGCAGCCTGGAGCTGCTCTCCGTGTCCCACCAGCGGGTCTCCGCAGCCGGTGCCGTCCCCAGCTCCAGCGAGACGCCCAGGTGCCGGCGGACGGGGCCGAAATATCAGCCTGTCCCTGAGCGAGCTGGCAAGGACAGCATCGCCCGCCGCGCCTGATGCGGCACGACGCCGGCCGGAGCTGCTCCCCGTGCCCTGCCGCCTCGGGGCTACTCACCGCCGCGAAGTCGCCGGGGCCGCACTGCTCGCCCCGGTAGCTGCAGCTCAGCAGCATGTCCTCCAGCCGGTGGCAAGTGCGGTTAAAAAACCCGTACAAATTTAGGGGCTCATCCTCATCCCCAGGGCCGGGCCGGGCAGGGGCAAAGCCCAGCTCCATCCCAGGCTCGTAGTCGACCAGGGGGGCCAGGTAGAGCAGGTCCTCGTGGCTGAGCTGCGAGACCCGCACGCGGTTGATGTTGCAGAAGGTGACGGCGGGGAAGGTCATCTCGGGGCTGTCCTCCTCGCTCAGCAGCGTGACGTGGTGGTACTCCAGGTAGTAGACAATGCGGTCGGCCACCTGGTAGAGGAAGACGGAGAGGGAGAGGAGGAAGGCCAGCGCCCAGAGCGCCTGCCGAGCGCCCAGGCTGCCCTCCACGAAGATGTGGCTCAGCCCGTGTAGTGTGCAGCTGCTGGCAAAGGCCACGAAGTCCGTGGCTGCTCCCACATCCTCCTCCTCCTCCTCTTCATCCTCCTCCTGCCCGTACAGGAACTCATCTGCTCCATCCTCTCCCTTCCCAGTGGCAGCAGCATCTCTTGGTCCTTCCTCGCTGGAGAAGGAGATGGTGCAGAATATCTGGAGAGGCATCGTCCGGCGTGGGGGTCCCAGCTGCAGCGTGGAGGTCCCGGCTCTGGTGCGGGGGTCCTGGCCCCCCACACCCTGCAACAGCCTGGGGGGTCTTCAACAGTGGGCCGGTTCCTCGGGGTGCGGGTGAGAGGGGCTGGGGGGCAGCAGGGAAGGGGGATGGGGCAAGCGCAGAGAAGAGAAACGGAGAAGGGAAAAGGAGCGAGAGGTGAGCGGGAGTGAGGGAGAGGAGCAGAGGGATGCTCGGAGGGGACGGAGAGAGGAGGGTATATCAGGAGCGGGGAGGAGGAGAGGAGGAGCGAGGGGCGGTTCTGCGGGCTCCCCAGCTCCCCTGGGGCTGGCCGGCTGCGGCTGGCAGGACGGAGCAGAGACATCGCCGGCTCCAGAAGCACCGAGGCGTTGGGAGCTCCTGGGGCTGCCTGGGGGGCCCCGAGGAGCTGCCGGGTCCTGTGAACACGAGCGTGCACGGGTGTGTGCACAGGCACCCGGCATGCTGCATGCCCACACCGCATCCTCCACACTCGCTGCGGGGCACCACGGCCCTGGCAGCCCGACCGGCTGCTCCAGCCAGGCCCTTCCCGCCGGGAGCCAGGCTGTTTCCGGAGCCGCCATATGCCGGGCTCCCCGGGCTCTTCCGAGGGCCGCTGGAGCCAGAGGTGTTCCCAAAATGCCTGTGACACCCTCCTGCCGCAGCCCGGCCGGGTGGTGCCAGCGAGGGCAGAAGGATGTCTGTGTTGTCCCCGGGTTCCCGTGGTGCTCATCCTGCCCCAGCAGCACCCATCCCGATGTCCCGAGGTCCGTCCTCCTCCAAGCCAGGGCTGGTTTCGGCAGTTTGGGCGCTGTCGTGGCTCGGGCGCTGACTCCTCCCGCAGAGCCCAGCCTGCGCATGGGGCCTCACCTCATGCTCTGGATCCCCACGGGGCTCAGCGAGCCACCACGTCCCCCGGGGACGGCGTCCAGGTCCAGGCCGTGTGCTGCTGGGGCTGGGGGTCCTGGGCAGGCAGCCCCGATCTGGGGCGGTGGGATGGAGCCGGCGGCCAGGCCGGCTGCCGGGATCAAAGGCGTCTCCTCCCTGCAGCCCTGCAGCAGCACAGCCCCTGCTTGCGGTTTGCTTTTCTCCTGCGCTCAGCACTTCATAAAAGCATCCGACGCGACCACAGAGCATTCTCCAGCCCCATCCCAGCACCGCAGCCTCCATCGCCAGCCCGAGGGGAAGGGACGCATCTAAATACAGCAGCGCTTTGATGCGCAGGAGCTGGACGGGAGGTTTTGGCCGATGCCCGGGTGCAACGAGCACATCCCAGCCCGCTGTTTCGGCTGCTGTGCCTCCTTCCTCGCAGGGCTCATCCCGGCTCATGGACACGGGCACCATCGAACCGGGTGGACAAATGCAACCAGGAAACTTGTACAAATCTGTCCTGATACCGGCGCAAAGTTATCTGCTCTTCCTGAGCCAGTGATGCTGGTGCATTGGGCAGGGCTTGCGCTGGGGATCCCTGCCAGGGCAGGCTCGGCCGGCACAAGGAGAGGTTACGGCTGATGATGTGACAGCGAGTTGTCCCTCAAGGGTCTGTTCTGGGGCTCCCTACGCTCGATATTCCCAGAGGCCCCTTGTGTAGGCGGGACGCTGGCAGCTGCCACAAAGCTGGGGATGCTGTCCGTACCTGGGAGAAAGGGTGGGTGACCTTGGGGACGAGCGCCAGAGCCACGGGATGAAATTTCGTAAAAACCAAGAGCAAGGTCGCGCCTTTTGGGAGCAACCCAGAGACCCTGAGCTGGAAACTCATCCTGGGAAATGGGGCGGGGAGGTGGATCAGGTGGCTGGGAGCCACCATCTCATGGGGACCAGGTCACATCCCCATCCTCTGCCTTTGATGGAGATGAGCTGCAGCTGCGCCGCGGGCAGCACCAGGCNGCAGGGAGCGAGCAGGTACGAGCTGAGGTTGGGGCAGGGGGGGGATTTCTGGTGTCCCCCGGCTCCGGGACAGGGAGTTTCTGTACGATGCCTGTAGCAGGGAGAGGAGAAGAAGGAAAATGGAGGAGAAGCCTGACGGAGTTTGCTCAGTCCTGGCAGGGCACCAACAGGCGAGCGGTGCTGCCCGGGGCCCCCCCGGGACAGTCCCCAACGGTGGGAGCGAGGGGCTAATGCGNAGCAAGTTTTGGAGATGCTGGAGGAGTCCTTGGGCTCGTTCCAGCTCCTCCCTCGCCGGGAGTTATTTTTACCCTCTCTCAGGTAAAGCTTTGGCGGGGGAGAGGGATGGGGGATGCTATAATTAGCCGTGACATCAGCCCCCGTGGCGGCGCGTGCTGGGATGATGCCACTGCGCCCTGACCCACCGCTGGGGACCAGGGATGCTCGATGCCTTCCTCCCGGCTGCAGCGAGGGATGCGGGATGGCGGAAGGAGCCTGGGTTTTCCTGGCTCTGGGATAGTGTTTGGCCGCTGTCCCGGGGCGGGTCGGCCCTGCTCGTTGCTTTGCAGCTCGTCACGGGCCCGGGAAAGGAGGTTCCCTGGAGCGGGGGAGCACGGAGGCGGCAGGGGGAGAAGCGGGAGGGGGATTTGACGGCAGCAACAGCACATTTCACAGCCTGTCACGCTTTAATGGCAGAGGAGATCAAAGCCGGGATGGAGTTATTCATAGAGATAAACCAATCCCCGAGGAGGCGAGGAGAAAACAACATTGCAAGCTCTGTTATCCCAGGCCTGCAAGCGGCAGCCCAGCCCCGGGGGGAGGCTGTCGCAAAAAGCGCCCCGGGAGCTGGACCCGCTCGGTTTTGGAACGGGGTGCAGCCCGTCCCTGCCAAGGACCGGCTGAGCCGGGGCTGAGCTGCCCACAGCACCGCCGGGGGTGCCCGGAGGTCAGAGCTGACCGGTGGGAAGGGATGAGATGGGGTACGGCCCCCCCCAGCAGCCAGGAGCAGGGTTTGGGGGATGGATTTGACGGGGCAGATGAGCACCCTGAAGCTGGGCCGTCCTGCGCCCCTCACGCAGCCGGGTGTGTTGCGCTGGAGGGGAGAAAAATCAGGTTTGCAACGTGCCTCGGACCACGAAGGTGCTTCGCAGCTCCCAGAGCTGCCGTGCTGGTGCTGCTGGTGGTGCTGGTGGTGGTGCTGGTGGTGCTGGTGGTGGTGGTGGTGCTGGTGGCACCCGCGGTGCCTCCATCGCTGCTCTGGGCAGGATGAGCCGCTTCGGGATGGCTCCGCGGCTGCGGATCCCCTCCCCGACCCTGGTGAGCGGCAGAGTCGGAGCAGCCAAGCAAGGTGGGATTGCCCGGGCGGCCAGGNCGCCGTGCGGGGCGATGAGGGTGAAGCGCTGCGCCGGCTCCGGTTACCAGCACCTGTCCCAGAGCCGACACTTGAGCCGGGGTGAAGGTGACCGGAGACGGTCGCGGCCAGGAGCAGGGTGGCACCGGCACTCGGGGGAGCGTGTCCTGACTCGGCGACCGGGGGCAAANTAACCGGCCTGGCTGGGCTTAAACAGCTTGCGCAGAGCGCCGGGGCCGGTTCCCAGCCGCCGTGCGGGGCGATGAGGATGAAGCGCTGCGCCGGCTCCGGTTACCAGCACCTGTCCCAGAGCCGACACTTGAGCCGGGGTGAAGGTGACCGGAGACGGTCGCGGCCAGGAGCAGGGTGGCACCGGCACTCGGGGGAGCGTGTCCTGACTCGGCGACCGGGGGCAAACCGTGACCGCGTGT
>VXBL01008895.1:379032-400171 GCA_013400195.1 Aramus guarauna
GCGGGGGGACCGGGGGCGACCATCGGCGGAGAGGAGGCGGCTGCCGGGTGCGAGGAGAACGGAGGGGGAGAAGGACGGCGAGCGGGAGGCTGCTGCCCTGGCAGGCACATGGATACCTCCCCCTGGGGCTGGCTGGGGGCTGGGGGCTGCTTCAGATGCATAATCCGCATGAAGTCATTGTCTGGGCGCTGGGNCCACGGACCCCTCCGCCCTCGCAGGCTTCACCCATGGGTGGCCCCGGCGCTGGGCCGGGTGCTCAGACACACTCGGCTTGGGCCCTTCTCGGGAGGACCGAAGGCGCCTTCCAGCCCTTTCTGGGCACGGGGCGGCAGCGGGGGACCCCGGTGCCTCGAGCATCTGCCCCGGGATCACCCAGTGCGGCCCCGCTCCTCGCTGCCTGCTGCCACGCGCCCTGGCACGACGGTCGCAGCGATGGGGACGAGACCCTGCCGGAGATGCTGGGCCCCTGCCCCTGCCCCACGCAGGACGTGCTGCCCCTCTCCCACCTATTCCCCTTCTGCCACTCACAGTCGTCAGAAAGGTGCCGTTATCTCCGGGGTGCTCCCCAGGGCAGGACGCACTGGGTGCTGGGTGCTCTCACCCTCCCTGGGCAGAGCGAGAGGATTGCACAGTGCTGCCCACCTTCCCCCCCACCACCCCAGCACCTCGGCATCTCCAACTCTGCTCCGCGTCCATCTGCTCCCCATGGCTGCCCTGGAGAGCGGGGTGTCCCCGTCACCCGAGCCAAGCTGGGGGACAAGCACCCCGCTGCAGACCTCCTGCCGGCAGCAGCGCAGGGAGCAGAGGCTGCAGCCAGGCGCCTGCCCACTGCTCCCAGTAAGGTGACTGCAGTCAAATGGCAAAGAATGGTTCAATGTTCCGTACGGGTGTGATGTTGGAAAGGGACAGCCAGACCCCGGGGGCGGCCCGACAAGCTGCGTCCCTGCCCAAAGGCGTCTTCCCGGCGCACCGGTCCTGCCTGAACTGCGGCTAACGGGAGCACGGGCGGTTTGGGGTACAGCAGGGTCAGACGTGTGTAACTTGTCCCCAGATCCTGTGACTGGGACACACTCGGCTCGGTCCTTTTCTGGAGCATCCTCTCCCAAACTGGGTCCTCACCCATTCCTCATCGGAGCAGGAACCAGGGGGGTTGCAGCGGGACATGCTGGGGCACAACTGGGGGGAGATGGGGCTCAGGGACACCCCCGTGAGCCAATGCCCCCACTCGCTCGCTGCTGGGCACAGGGACAACCCTGGCAGCGCTTGGAAACGCGGCTGCAAGGCCAGAAGAGCGGCGTTAGCTTTTCCAGTTGGCATCGGCTCTGCCTTTCCCTTCCCCGCTCCGTTCTGCAGCGAGTCGGCATCGCTCCTTGCCTGGACGACAACTGCCTGCTGATAGCCGTCTCTCCATCAGGGCTCCCGACAGAATCCTGGAGAAGGATGTGCTGCTTCAATGTGGGATACAAACATTTAAAACTGGGTTGGTTGTTCCCCCCCCCCCTTTTTTTTTCTCCTTCCAGATGACAAGTCATTCTCTGCAGTGGTTTTATTGACAGTAAATCCACCGGCAGCGGCAGGGCTGCACACAGGGAGGGATGGGGTTTCAGGCTGGAGCGGATGCACACGTGGACGTACTTCCAAGCCTTTGCTTTCCACCGCACAAGAACCCCCAGTGAAGCTGCTCTGCGTCTCCAAGCCCCTCTGGTTGGAAATCACGGTTCCTGGGGGGCTCAGGCAGCCGACGGGTCCCTAAACGCCCCGGGACCCTTTCCTGCGGGAGCCGGCGAGGAGGCGAACGGTTGGAGGAAACTTCCTCACCGCTGGCCCCCGGCCAGGAAGGATGCAGCTGCATCCTTGGAGTCGAGTGGAGCATGGGGAGCGCAAGCATTTCCGCATTATTTTTTGGGGAAGCCACGTGAGGGTTGTGTTAATTCCTGCTGGGAGAGGCAGTGGGACCAGCTGAGGGCTGCGTGATGGGCGAGGAGCTCACAATTAGCCGCTGGTGATAATTGCTAAGAGCAAGACACCGGGCACTGAGGCTGAAAGGTGGGGAGCCAAGGGGTGCGCTGGGGCCTGAGGGTGATGGGTAGTGGGGTGTGAAGAAGAAGAGGAAGAGGAGGAGAGCTGCTGTGGCTGAAGGGGTGTTCAGTCCGGGCTCAGATCCAGTAGCCAGGGCTCCCCTCAGGCATACCCACAGATCCAATTAACGTGGAAAAAAGTAATTAAGGGAAGGTGCTGCAGTGCTGAGGTTCCCAGCGCAGGCTCCAGCAGACAGGCAGGCACCCGTGTGTCTTGGGAACACCTCGGGGAGCTTGGGCCAAGGGATAACTCAAGCCCTGGGGCCGTTTTTCTCACCTTCCAACCGATGTTTGTCCCTGTTCCGCCATGCACCCCTCTGCTACAAACAAACTTCCGTCCTGCTTCTTAGAAGAGCATCTGCAAAGAGCATCCCCAGGGCAAGGATGGGTAAGAGATGCTTCTCCACGCATTTTTGGGGTTGTGCCCTGCTATCGCACCCTCTGTCGAGGCAGCCCTGGCTTGCAAATTGCTTTTCTATCCGCACCCACTGCCCGGCTGCTGTACCGGAGGCAATTTAATTCATAATGCTCTATTAAGTACTGTGGGTGCTGGAGGTGCCGGGCACTGCCGCTTCCCTTCCCAGGGTGTGACGGTTCCGGAGGTGACTGGCCCTACAATCTCCCGGATTGCATCGTGTGCTTAAGGTGAGAGTTTTAATTAAACGGCCACCAACGTGGCGTGCCACAAAGCTCTTTCTGCTGGCCGCCGGGGCCGCGGAGGCAGCGCTTTGGTGTTCAGCTGCTCGCTGGGAGGACGGTGCTGTTGTTTGTGCTGCGCTGGGTGCCCGGTGCTGCTCTAACCCTTGGTGTCGGCAGGTTTTGCAAGGCTGGTGCCGCGTCCGGCCTCGCAGCCCTTTCTGTCGCCCCATCCCACCCAGGCCAGAAATTCTACGGGAGAGGGGGAAAGATTCAAGCCCCTCTCAAACCTGAGTGACATGTAAAATATCTTCACAGACGATCTCTGCTAATGGATTGCAAATTGCCTCCATCAGCTCCAGTATTACAGATTGCTCATCTGAAATTGCTTCCAGGAGCCCATTTTGGGGCCAAACACTTCCCAGCTTGGGGAAATAACCATCAGCATCATTAGCAACAGTAAATTGTATTCAAATAAGACACTGTGGGGCGTTACCAGGACTTTTTATCCGTGCTTTCCTCACTGGTGGGGTAGCTCCAGCATTAGGGGGCTGTTGCATCCGCGTGGGGCTGGGTACCGCTTCTCCCCGTTGGCCCTCCCCATCGCTCCGGGCTGCTCCTCAAGGCATCGCTTTGCTCCAGCTCTGAACCAAGAGCAGCTCCGTCGACTCCACATAGGCCCTGGTAGAGGTCCAGGGCTTCCTAATTCATGAGCACCGTCGTTAATTATCTGCTGGAAGCCAAAGCATCTCGGTGAGACTAACGAGGCTATTAGCAGAGCTGCTTCTTGCCATCGCTGGCTCTGGTTGCCCCGGAGCACGTTGACCTCCCGGGTCGTCAAACGGAGGAAGAGACAAGGTTTTTGCTGCATCTTTTGGCTTCTGTTTGCTCTTGCCATTTAAACCATGCCTGACCATTTCTGAGACCTTTCCAAAGGAAACCGCGGTCTCTAAATTCTGAGAAATGAGAACCCAGCACGAGCAGCTCGGTGATACTGTGGAATTTCTAAATCGAGCAACATCCCCATCGCCCCAGCGGCACTAGATGCGAAGGGGTCAAAGACACCCTGGGCAGAGGGTTGAGCCGCAGCACCCAGAGCTGCTGCTCGCAGGAGTTACCGACGGGGTTATCCTGAGTACAAATGCAACTGTTTAAAATCCGCAGTTTGCCCGTCTCCCCGCTCCGAGCTGCTGGGTCACTCGCCCCCGTGCAGAGTGTCTCCGCCTGATTTATGCCGTGTTGTGCTGTGCTCTCGCTTGCACCCGCTTGGCTCTCCCGACGCGAGGAGCAGCCAGTCCATTAAACACTGAGTCATCCTCAGCGGCATTTAATTTTGTGAGGGGCAGCAGTTTGGATAATTAAAGGCCTCTGTGGCCAAAGCCGGCGGCTGTGGAGAGCGGGGCTGACGGGGAAGGCGAGGACAGCGGGCAGCTCTGATAAATCGGGTGCCACCGCCACGGCGGCGAGGTCCCGGCAGAGAGGTGGTTCCTCTCTCCCATCCTGCCCTCTCCTCCTTTACGTTTTGGGGTGGTTTTTAACCTTTTCCTGCCTCAGACGAGGGTTTCCTCGGTCAGGTGAGCGCGACGATGCTCTGCGCTATTTCTACCCGGATTAACCACGTCCTGATGGGATCTCCCGTGGGCAGATATGCTATCTGGAGGCCTTGGCTTATTAAAAGGACAAGCTGTTCGGGGAGCTGGTAATAAAGCCATGAAAGCTTTTACGAACCAGAGTTGAAGGCACTAATATCGCTGTGCTCTGCGTGGGTGAGAAATTAGACAAGAGTTCCTCCATGCTGATGGTTTTTTTTTTTCCTCCCCCCTATTCATCTTTCTCAACAATTATCTTTTATTTTGATATCTTTCTATTTAAACCTTCAGAACTGCGCTCAGGATAAAAAGGAGGCTGAATCGCTTAACAACCAGGCACCTTGCAGCGTGGGTGCGGGGGACCTGGAGACACGGAGGGCGATGGGGAAGGTGGCTCAGGCTCTGCTGGGTTTTTGGCAGTGGAAACCATCCCCACGGGCCAGGAGACAAACTCCCCGGGTCTCGAGCAGGAAGACACGGATACCTCCTCACCAGCAGCCTCGGGAAGAGTCGTATCGCTGCGTCTGTGTGGTACACCAGGGTCTGAATATCGGGGAATTCCTCCTCTTGCTGCTCATCACCCTCGGATCTGGGTGCCCCTCACCTGCTTCGGGGCTGCTGTGGTTTTTACAGTCCCTTCAGGGCTGTTTCTACTCTTTCACCATCCTGGGAATCTTGCAATCGATCAGCTGCAGCTTTCTGGAGTTGTGAACGGCGCGTCGCAAAGCAAAGGCGGATGGAAACCCCGCGGAAAGTCACTGAGCTGAGGGTGCGGCTTCATTAGCTCGAGCAATTAGTGTGAGGCAACGCAAAACCACCAGCTACTGCTCCCCGACTGTCCTGAAACGCTTTCCCCATGGCCCAGCTCCGCCTCGGCCGGCTCCTGCCATCCTCCCTTGTTTTACCCTGGAAGCCTCTCATCCGGGATGCGCACAGGGGCTGCTCCACTGGACCGGAGGGTCTGAAGATGCTCAGGCTGGGCAGGAGCCATAGCTGGAAGCATGGGGCAGAGACCGAACAAACTCGTTTCACAGGATGCTGGGTCGGGCAGGGATCCCTGCAGCTGCCCGCAGTCCTGCCCGAGGCCGTCCCTCCTGGCTCCTCGCTCTCGTCACCACTCTGATTTCCACACCAGAAGCCGTTTATGAACTACATGAGAAGAAACACCCCGTGCTGCCACCAGTCCTGCGGATGTGTCCAGCAAAGGCAAACACCCCGCTGCAGTCCCGGGCCACGCGCGGGCACCGGCATTGCCTGCGTGCACACGGAGGTGAGATGCTGGGATGCGCAAAGCGCGGCGCTGGGCAACAGGATTGCCCAGCTCCTCCCTGGGCGCAGATCCAGCCCGTCACCCCGTGCTCGTCCGATACCGTTTCTCTGCCTGCGTTACCCTGGTTTTGCTAGCAGCCGCTTGTCCCCGTGTCCTTGTCACGGCCATAGAGCCTTGTTCAGATCACATTTTCTTTTATTCCCTCTGACACCGGTTGTGGTCACAACAAAACTCATCTCATTAAGGAAACGCTGAGGATAGCTGGAAGGGGAAACGGATCCCCCCCATCTGGTAAGTGCCAGGTCGGGCCAGCGGCACGCGCTCGCCGTGGCCCCGAGCACTGCAGGGCCGTGATGGAGAAGGCAGCTCGCGTCTCTTGGGCGTGCAAACACGTTCGAGCAGCACGAGCGATCGCACGGGAGCCGAAGAGTTAACATCACCGGCGTGCAAACATCCTCCAAACAGCACCGATGGGAGCAGCGAGCCCCTCCGCTCTCTGAAAGCTGGCAAACAAATTAAAGCAATGTTGCAACTAATGCGTTTCTTTGCAGCAGAGAGGAGGAAAAGCACCGCTCAAAGGCTGAGGAGACAAAGGCAGTGCAGATGGGTGCTGGGGGACCCGGCGAGCGCCACGTGCTCTGCGTTGCTTTGCTCGGAGCTAAGCTGAGATTTGCCGCTACAGCTCCGTGACAGCGGCCGGAATAACCTGGGGAGGATTTGTGGGAACCGCAGCGGGGCCAAAGGAGGAACCTGCCTGGGGAGGGCTGTAGCTGGGAGTTACTCCGGCATTGCCGGTGTAACATCCTCAGTGTTTGTGTCCCATTTCTCCCGGAGGAATTGTGTTGTGCAGGGAGGGAATATAGCACTATATGCTTCAGGCATATAGATTAGTGCATCTTCTTCCCAGCAGCCATCTGACACACAGCAGTCCAGCAGCTCCAAAAATGAGGTCCCACTTGGCTTCTTGTGCTCTTATTTGCCTTGCAGAGAAATTAAGCAGAGAGATGCAAATCCCCTCAAACGATTTAATAAAGCCGGTGGCTGTGGTGGCCCTGGCGGAGGCTGGTGGGTGCCTGGGGGAGGAGGCTGGTTGGCATGAGTTTGTGCGGCGAAAGGGCTGGTGGAGTCGGGCAGCCTGGACCCGCAGCCGTTGTCGGGGGGTTGCTGCTGGTCCCCAGCGTGGCCTTATCGTTGTGCCGTCGGTTACAGAAACGACACATTTCTCATTATAAATGGGGGGGGGTTTGCTACCCTCCCCCTGGCAGCCAAACCCGTGCAAGGAGCAGATGGAGCCCATCTTGAACGTGCAATCTCAGCAAACGCAAAGGCAATAAGTGAGTTAATTACCAGCACGTTACGTGAGAGCTGGGGATTCCCAGGGGATGGTGGAGATGAAGCAACCCCTCCACTCGCCATCCGCAGCTGCAGGAGCCGGAGGGGCTGAGGGACCCGGCTGGTCACTGTAGGAGCTGAGCTGCCCTCCCCGGAGACACCTTGCCTGCAAAAATCCTCAGCGGACTGACTGAGAGCTCTGCAGATATTATCGAGGTCGTATCCGTCCCTTCCCCTGCGGTTTTCCCGGCTGTGTCTCGTGAGGCATGTTCACAGGGCGGCTGCGAAGTGCCAAGCAGTGTCTGCTCTCCACGAGATAGTTGTGGCTCTGACTGTGACAATGCGGCTACACCCGAGGGCAGAGCATCTTTTTGCCTTTGTCTCACTGCTGAGTAAAATTGGGAGAGAAAGGATAGCAGCTCCTAAACTCCCTGGTTTAAAAGCGAATTTTAACTGGGTTTGAAAGACCTCTGGCCCCTTTCCTGGTGCCTTTTGGGCAGCTTTGCCGTGTCCCTCCCGGCAGTGCAATGCCTGCCCAGCGATGTCAGGGACTTTCCAGCCCAAGGCAGGGTGCTCGGCTCCGGCAGCCGGAGGATGCGAATGTGCCGGTTTGCCCTCCTTGGTGCTTCTGCTTTGCTCCCCGTCAGCTGAGCTAATAAAGTTTGGACTCGTTAAATCCACAAAAGGTTTCAAACTCGATTGCCCTGGGCCGGCTCACAGCTCCTGTCCACCCCTCCCCTTGTGTATCTGCCTGGGAGATAAGGATGGCAGCGGCTTTAATTCCTCGCTTATGCATCGACTGCCAATTCTGCTGCCCGCTCACCCTTGATAAATATTGCACAAAGATTTGGCTGCCAACGTGCTGGAGATAAAGGTCCGGTCCCGCCAGATCTCCTTCTTCTGTGCCTTTTGTCTTGTTATGTGTCCAATTTGTTAAACATCCCACCTGCTGCAAGAGCGGCTCTTGCCGTCTCTGCTCCTGCTTCGGATCACTGCTAAACCTCCGAGTGAGCTCCCTCCTCCCCGTGCCCAGCCTTGGGTGGGAACTGAGGACTAAGAAAAGGCGCTGTCATTTCCAGGCCTTGAATTGTCATTGATTGGGGGGATCGATAGCGGAGCTTGCCTTGGCTCAGCGCTCTCCCGGGCCTGGCAGGATCCTCTTCGCTGGCGTCGTGCGGGTGCCGAGGTGCTGCCGTGTCATCCACGAGCCCGTCCCCGGGAGCAGAGCCCAAACCAGGATTTGGGGACACTCCTGTGCAGCTAACCTACAAGACAGGGAGCACCAGAGGCTCCTGGTGGCCTTAGCCTTGCTAAAAATCCTCTTTGTACCCCTGCGGCCAGGCTGGCACCAAGGGAGGGAATGTTTGGGAGGCATCGCCAGGAGTTGTGCTGCATCTTGCCCACCCGCAGCGCCTGGGTTTGCTGGAACTGGCTCTCCTGGCTCAGAATCCCTCCAGGAGCCGAGAGCTGCTACCTGAGGGCACGCAAATGTCTTGCAGAGAGCACAACACCGACGGCTGCACGATGGGGAGCGATCGTGGCACGCACGGGGAGGCTGCCTGGCGCTGAGGGTCACCGTGAGACGGTGCAAGACGCAAGTCGTGAAGCTGCAGCAGTGTGTGAGCATCGCTCCTGAGCGAGCCCCAAATTTCAGGGCTGCTGTAGGCGAGAGGACAGGGAGAGGCTATCACTTGGGGTGGGGAGGGAGAAACAGAGGAGGGAAGGTCTCAAGCAACCTTATCGCTGCGTATAGATCTGGTTGGCAGCATCTGTTGTAGCTGATATCCCCCCTTTGCATCCTCTCGTGCGGCATCCTGAGCGTCATCCCTCTTGTGAGAAGATGGAATGAAAAGAGAGAGGAGTGACGCTCAGATCTGGAAGTGTTTGAGCTCAAACATGTCACGTATGTCTGTTATTTGTGCTGTCCTGATGGAAGAGCAGCTGTCCCGGGCAGCTTCAGATGCTATTTAGCTTACAGGTCTCTGGATTCCCCAGTTTGGGGATGGCTCTGACAACGTGGTTTGATCACTATCACTTCTAAATCCATAAGAAATGTCATCTAAAGTGCAACAAATAACCTTCTGATTATCTGCTGGATCCTAATGCTACTCCCTGGAGATAACAAGCTGCAATTTTCCCCCTGGGCCGTACAATAATCGCCCCAATTACACCCAAGCAGTGGTTATTAAACTCACGGCACTGCTTTCATTTACAAAGCAAAAATAATTAAGCAGGTGTCTGTTCACTGTTTGGCTGGGGGTGACCAGGGTTATTTCTGCTTTGTGCCGGGAAAGAAACTCTCGGCGGCTACGGAAAACCTCCATGGCTTTTCCGCTCTGTGTGGCACAGTTCTGTCAAGAACGGTGCAGAGAAGCCGCCGGATGATCGACCAAATAAAATGCAGTTGGTGTCTGTTAATGCTGGGGTTGGTATCCCAAAGGATTTAACCTCTATCCAACTCTAACATCAGAGGGATTTAGGGAGATAGCGTGGTTAGCGAAGCCGAAATGTGACGGGCATATGAAATCGCACCCTGGGCCCTTGCAGAAGTTGATGTGCTGGTTTGGTTTGGCTGAATTGGTGTCGAGCACTGCCGGGCTGCGTGCCGGGCACTGGCGGCCCATCCCCGCATGGGCTGCGGCAGCGTCGTACCCCCGCTCTGTCCACCTCCGGGCAGAGGGGACAACGTCCCCTTACCTACGTCCCAGGGCAAAACCTGCAAAGAACGCGACGCCGCAGCTGAGATTTGCACGTGGCTGCTGTGTCCCTGGACACACACGTGCATCTGCTCCCCGTGCGTGAGCATCCTTCTGCACCCACGGATGCAGCCAACACGCACGGGCTCCCTGGGACAGGAAGGCTTCCACTTTCTGTAGAAAAGCGATGGAAGCAGAAAGAGGGATGACCGGGACGGAGGGAGGCAGCGCTGGTGAATTATGCATGACACAGGGAGGAGAGCCGTTATCTGCACGGACAAAGGCCTGTGCCAGGCAGCCCAGCTCTCCGCTGTACCTGTACCTTCCTTTTGCCCGCGCTTTATCTCCGCTCCCAGCTTGTAATTCAGCCCAAATATCAGAGGAAGCTGGAAGATTAATTTTCCCTGTTTGCATGGCAAAAGAGAAGCGCCCTCACTCCAGACTCCCAGCTGCTTAATCCGCTGCCGAGACCTGCCGAAGGAAAAGGCAAAAATTTATCAGTGTTGGCAAGTCGCTGGCGTGGGGAGGGGTGTTGGGACCTGGCGGCTGCGCTCAGCCGGGGGCTGCGCACCGGCCCCCCACCAGCAGGTCGTGGGGGTCTCACAGCATGGCTCGGTGTGCCTGGGGTGTGTGCAATTTGGGGGGGGGGCACTAGGAAAATGCAAACCCCTGTCCCATACCCAGTGTTAGGGCCCGAAGGAACGTGCGGGGCTCGGGAGAGCTGGAGTCGTTCCCTGCCCTGCCACCGAGCGTGACCTGCGTGTCCTTCCCGCGTGGGAGCGTTCACGGCTGCGAGTTGCTCAAATATTTAAGAGATGACAACTATATTAATACAAAAACTAGATAAAGATCCCTTGAGTTTCAAGCAGGAAACATCAGCTCAGCTCTTATTTTCCAGACCTCTCCCTTAGCTTACTCCCTGGCTTAAATGAAATCATAAATATCAGCCCACAAAGGTCCTTTGTCACTGCACGCAGCTCCCGGCGACAAGAGGTCATTCATTAAAAGCCAGATGAAGGCAATAGAGACTCCCATTGTTTTTGAACGAGTTCAGGATAAGGCCGTGGCTTCTCTGCTGACATTAACGCACCCGTTTCCCGACGAGGAGCAGAGAGGGTGGGCTGCACGTCGCTGCAGACGGGTCTGGCCGATCCCATCCAAGCGCTCTTTGCCCCTGTGCCAGCCACCGCCGGAGGAATTAACCCAGGTTCACGCCGGCAGGAGATCACAGATAAACCCGGTCCGTGGTTTGGACCGATGGCGCGAACGCGGCTTCTTCAGCATCCTCCTTGCAGAGGAGGCTTTGTACCCCGCGGCTTCTTCAGCATCCTTGCCATGTGCAGAGCAGTATTTTGCACAGCGATGGCCGAGGCCCCGCAGCTCCCGCTCCCACCCAACGGCATGAGCGTGATGCCATCTGCCGGCCTGCGGCTCGGGCCGGGCCTGAGAAATTAGAAATTAATTCCCCAAAATGTCCAGCTGCCTCTGGCTAAACTCAGGCTGCCCTCCCCGTTCAGCTTGCCGGATATTTTCCTCACGCTACCGAATCATTCCTTTTGGAAACCAGTGCTGGATTACCGCATCAAAAGCAATGCACCTAAGATCATTTTTTCTGTGGTTTTTTTTTTTTTTTTTTCCCCCCCCTGGAGAAAGGTTGCTGTCTTAAAGTTTCTAGTTCTGCTTTCTTCCCCCTCCCCTCCTTTTTTTTTTTTTTTAATGACTGTTCATGAAGACCATCATGCTCTAACTGGTTTTGGATTAAAAGGAACTTAATAAAGGTTTCCCCTGAGCACAAAGCTGCACAAATGGGTTTGCAATTCTGGAGTTAATTAGGCAGGAGCCGGGCAGAGAGATTTGTATTTGCGAAGCTCCGCCAGAGCTGAGAGCGAAAGGTTTGTTATTGCAGGGCTGCTTGCTAGCACAGCGAGGCACCGGGGCAGATTTCTTTGTGTCCTGCCCCAAAAGACGAAGGCATGGGGGTCACCAGCGAGCCCATCGGCATCGTCGTAAGCAAAAATCCCGGTGCCCTCACCGGGTCGGCAAGCGCTGCCCAGCAAGGGAGTCTCCCGCGGCGGGAAGAGGCGAACGGGCTAAAGACCAAACAGAGCGAGACCGCGGGAGGAACTGGAGGAGAATTTCTGCTGCCTGAAAATGTGAAGTGCTTCCGCCAGTAATCGCCGGAATCATCAAATTAGCATAAATTCTATTAACGGTTTCCCAGATGAGACATTTCAAGGCTTCTCCCTCCCCTCCCCGACACAAACAAAAGAGAATATAATTGCTTTGCAATAAAGCAGCTCCTGAAAAGGCCCTCAATCCTTACGCCTTTTCTTCTCCCTTGAAATAAAGCGACATACGAAAGGTGCTTCTGACCTCTCTGCTCTCATCACGCATCAGTCAAGAAGGAGGAAAGAAAAACTCTATAAAGCTTTTAGGGACCGAGCGAGCGGCATGTGCTGTAAGGCCACGTACGACCTGTTCGCCATGTCCGTGTCACGTCAGCAGGCGAGGGGGTTTCTGAGAAGCTTTTTTTGAGGGTGTCCCCGATGCCCTTGGAGCTCCCACCCATCGTGTTTCAGTGGAGGATTTGGAAGTACGACATCTGAAGACATATGGAAGAAATCTAATTTGAAACCCAGTACCTAACGCAGTAACTCACTACAAGCACCACGGGGGCAATAATCTAAAATAATGTGACTTTTTATTGGCATGAGATTGCGGATGACGATTTAAAAGAGAAGAGGATTTGCTTATGAGCAAAAGCCCCCTTAACTCTTAAGAAAGACACTAAAACAACTCGCCTGCCTATAAATATGATCTGCCAATGGAGACATCTTAGCCGTGAAGATTTAATTACAGGCAGGAGCCGCAGGAGCCCCCAGGGCTGACACCAAAAAAACCTGAATCTCCTCAGAAATGGGTGTGCGAGAAGTGCCGGGATGGGACGTGCACACACAAGAGGTTCTCAGCAGAGCTAGGTGTGACCGTCGGCCTTCGACTTGCGTTCCAGATTGGGGCAAATCGGGTTTTTGGATGATTTTCTGTGCTTCGAGGTCAAATATCAAGGTCGGGGCCTTTCTTTTGCTGTGCCATTCACTTGGAGGAGTCGTGTCTCTTCGGGGCCTCGGTTCCCCTAGAAAATGTAGATAATTTTGACTATCTTCCTCAAGGAAGCTTCATTAATGTTTACTTTTCAGAGGACCTTGAGGCTTTTTACAATCTATTATGAATTAATTATTATTAATTAAGTTAAAGCAGACTATATAACCTAAATAAAAGTTCCGACAAAGCAGCTGGATGCTAGAGAGCAATCTGCTTTACGAACTCCCTTTTCCACTTAGCAATTTTAAACATTTAGTTCCGCTTTCTAATTGCTAATATCCATTCTTCAATTACCCGCTGTTTTGTTTCAGATTTAAAAGATTAAAACGCATTGTTGTTTTATGATTACGCGATTTCGCTTCTTGTAATTGTTGGGTTTTGATTTGTGTTTTATTGGTTTGCGTATTAAATGTCTGCGAATGGAAGACTTGTACGTGGCTTGAAATGGGGTTTCGCCTTTTGGCGTGCGGGACGGATTGCTGGCGGCTGCTCAGATCAACGTTTCAAAGACAAAAATCAGTCAAAACATCATTTTTCAAACGAGAACGTTTAATAAACAGCCACCCAGTGCAGTGCCAATACTCTGAACCTGCAATGGGCTGCACCCAGCACCCTGCACAGGCCTTTCAGCGCTCCTCAGGACCAGCGCGTGGGGGGCTCAGGCCCTCCCCGTGTCATGTGCCAATGGTGTTGCTTAAAATCACAACTGGGGCTTGGCCTGAGAACAGGTTTTTCTCCCCAAAACAGCCCCTCTGGTGCCAATGGCCGCGCCTGGGCCCTCAGAGAGGAACCGGCCCTCGGGTGCTGGGGGCCTGGGCCCCGCCGGCGTCGCCGGCCTGCGCTGTTGCTAAGCAGCAGGGGCCGGAGCCAGCAACCACAGTAAAGATGGCGCCTGGCCGGCTTCAGCTCGCGGCCGCTCGGGGCCCGCCCGTTCGCCCTAACGCCGGGGAGTGGAGCAGAGAGGCCCCGCCCTCAGCAGACATGGCGCCAGCTTGGCTTCAGACTCCCAGCGAACGGAGCCAGTGAGAGGCCGGGAGGGTGGGGCGCACGCTGGGATTGGCTGGCAGCAAGGATTCAAACCCAAGTGCGGGGCGGTTAGGTTAGGCGGTTGGAGCCGGAGCTCGCGCCGGGCCGGCGGCCCAGGTGAGTGTGAGGGGGCTGAGGGGAGGCGGCGGGTCCCGGGGACCGGACCTCGCCCAGGCCGTGGGTCCCGCACCGGGCTTCGCCCAGGCCGTAGGGCCCCCCCCTTCACCGGCCGGCGTTGGGAGCCGCCTTCCTGCCGCAGCGCGGGTCGGCGCCTTGGGCGGGCCCGGCGCCGGTTTCCTCAGAGGCCTTTTCCCTCGCTGCCGCCGGGGCAGGGCCCCTGGCTGTGGGTGCTTTACGGGCAGGCCTGTGCTCTGGCCAGTTGGGCGCGGGACTAATGCTGGTGGTACTGGTAATTTAGGTATGAAACTGCAGGAGGGCCCCTTGCTGTGAATTAAGCAAAAATTTCTTCACAGAAAGGGTTGTCAGGCTCTGGAATGGGCTGCCCAGGGAGGTGGGTGAGTCCCCGTCCCTGGAGGTATGTAAAAGAAGGATAGATGAGGTGCTTGAGGACATGGTTTAGTGGTGGGATGGCAAGGTTCGGTTAGACTTGATGATCTTAAAGGTCTTTTCCAACCTAGATGATTCTATGATTCCAAGCAGATTACAAAGATCAGCGGAGGGCCTTTTAGTGCAGATCTTTTCCACGCAATATAGAAAGTTCCCAAACATCTCTGTGACTGTGAACAGCGTACTCCACAGCTTTCCGCCGTGGCCTCCCAAGTGTGAAGCTGCTGTGTTGTGCTCCCTCCTGGCACCTCTCCCAACTATGTCTGCACCTGCCTCTAGTGCTAATTTATTAGTCAAGGCTGTCCTGCGTGCCCCAGCAACCTCTTGCATTAGCAAAGTAATTTCTGTGTTGCTGAGCTGGAGACTTTCCTCTTCATTGCTTCTGTTTATGCTATTGTTGCTACTGTTTGAGGAAAATGTGCTGACTGTCTGAATTTTAACAGCTATTTGCAGTAGGAGCTGTAACTTAAAATGCAGCTAAATTTAAAACTATTAAAATTCCTCAGAACGTTGTTTCTATTTTTATCTTATGAAGCTCTGAAAACTTGCAGATTTTTAGTGGCCTATATAGTACTAAGTTATTTGTAGACAGGGCACAAGCTGTGTTCTGCAGCCTTCCAGAAGGAGAATGATTTGAGATCCCTCATCTTGCCTTGTGTTCTGAGCCCCTGTAATATACTGGAGATATTTGAAGCCATGAGATGGGGAGCTATACTGCCTCGCTCTGTGGCTCTGCTCTCTGTAAACTGCGGAGAGGCAAGGACCTAAATTCCCTAGGAAAGAATTTACATGCATATAGCTACATAACTCTTAATGTATTTTTTGTTTGTTCGGCTTCTAAAACTTGCCTTAAAAAGTAATAAATCAGTAATTCTGAAGCTGATTCTCTTTTCTTTGGGCTGGTAACGCATTTTCTGTTTAGAGGTGGGAAGAAAAGGCTGGGCTGTTTATTTAGCTCTGGTTTCTTGGCAGGAAGATGGAGACTGCGATGCTGAACTTACGGAGTCTCTATGATCAACTTATGCGCCAGGCTGAAGTTTTAAGTGAAGGAGACGAATGCCGTAAGTTGTGTTTCTGTGGGCAGCTGAAGTGGGCTTTGCTATAAGAACATAAATACACAAACAAACATGATTAGCTGTTATTGAAGAATCTGTCAATGATGTTACAGGTAATAAGACTGCTGCAGGTGGTCAGATTTGAGGCTATTTTTCATTGTTGAGACATATGAAGCCACAAGCTGAACTTGTGGGCAGGGCCACATCCTGCTTCTAGCAAGCTGACCTCATCCACGCAGGGTCTCGCGTTCTAGCTCTTCTGGTTGATGCTGCCGCAAAGGACTTGGCCGGAAAAACTGCAAGATCTCATGAAACTCTATAGTGTAGGTGGGATTGCTGAAAGGCTGGCTTCCCCACTCTTCAGTTGAGAGCAGGTTATATTAATAACTACCTACTGTCAGTGCAAGGAGGGCTGCTGCATCTCCTCTGCTTGCCTGGGTAGCTCAAGATGTATTTGTCTTCTCTCCAGAGTTTATTCAGTTAGCGAAGAACTTTGAGGACTATCGGAGAAAATTGCAGAAAACGGAGCATGAGCTTGGTAGGTACAAAGATCTTCTCATGAAAACTGAAGCTGAACGTAGTGCTTTGGATGTGAAGCTGAAACATGCCCGCAATCAAGTGGATGTGGAGATCAAACGAAGGCAAAAAGCTGAAATGGACTGTGAAAAGCTGGTGAGTAATTCCTTTATTACCAGTTAGCCGTTTAGAGCATGGAGACGGTGATTAAACTGCATTGATCTATGCAAAATAAGGACAGGAACTCACAATAACTTTTTTCCTGGGGAGGAAAAACACAACAACAAATCGGAATTGGCTCGGCTCCTCGTAGTGGCCTTCCGCTTTGGTGTGGAAACAGGTGACTGGCTGCTGCGGGGAGCCGAGGTGCCGCCATTACCTGTGGGAGCCCGCGTGCTTTGCGGCCGTTAGCAGTCTATTGACACGAGTTCTGAGAGCCTCTCTGTGGCACCTCAAGCACTTCAGACTGGTTCATACAGTAATTAAACGCAGCTTATCCTCTGGCAGCTTCTGATGTTATCTGCCTTTACAGGAGAGGCAAATACAACTGATTCGAGAGCTGCTCATGTGTGATGCGTCTGGGAGCATTCAGCTGAGTGAGGAACAGAAGTCTGCCCTCGCCTTCCTTAACAGGCCGCAAGTTTCTGTAGGTGGTTCAGGCAACAAAAGGTAGGCAAAATAGCGGTTTGTCTGAGCAACTTAAGTGACAAATATCAATCCAGCTGTGTACCTCTGTGACGCATACTGTGCCCGTATCAACAGTTTGAAATATTCCAGTTTGAAATACAGCTCTTCTGAGTCAGTAAGATTGTTCTGGAGCCATGGCTGACTGAAAGCCAAGCTCATACGAGTTTCTTCTAACTTTGATTTTTAGGCTGTCTACAATAGACGAATCTGGCTCAATTCTGTCAGACATCAGCTTTGACAAGACTGATGAGTCACTGGTAATGTAACTCCAAGTTCTAAAGTTTTCCTCCCCTGTAAAACCTTAGGGGTGTGGGATAATCTGTAGAGACCCCTTGTGTTTAGATTATTGTGGTATTAAACTAGTCAAGCTGACTTGCATTTCTCTGGTGTGCTATTGGCTAAAACTTAATGAAAGGCCTGGCCAGAGCCTGTATGGTATTTACGCTGAGCTAACCAGCGTCGTGTATTTCCCACAGGACTGGGATTCCTCTGTGGTGAAAGCTGTCAGACTGAAAAGGAGAGAGAAGCGGGTATGTTCAATTCTTCCCCTTCAAATAGACTCCATTGTTAGCCTTAGCTGACACAATGTCACCATCTGTCATCCCGCAGCCACCTGTAATGATGTCTGAGCTACTAATCACAATCAAACTTCAGATGGATGTGCTTCTACTATAATTCAGACCTGCTGTGTGGATTTAGATTGAAAGCTAATTCTGATGTCATTTGTCTGCTGAAAATGACTGGAGTGGAGTTCCACATATCTTGTTCTGTTATGGCCTAGAGTTTGCAAGAAAGCACTTGGAGATTAACAGCTACCAGATTAAAGAATAGAAAACTCTTAACTTCCTACATGGATTTTCCTTTAAAGGAGCTTGTGCTTGTTCTGGTCTGCTGTTAGTATGTGGTCAGCAGATGTGGGAAAGGACAGCCTGAAATCATCACTAGCAGAGTTAGGAAGAGTCTGGGACTTGCTTAGTTGCCCTCTTCTGTGTGGGGGGGATATTTTGTGTGTGGTTTTTTCCCCTCCTCCTTTCTCTCTTTTCTCCGAATTGGGTTATAAAGCTGAGTAGGAAAATAATTTCCAAGAGCTGTATATTAAGGCCTCCTGATACTTCACAGCAACCTTGAAGTTGCTGTGAAGAACAGGTACCGTGGAAGAACTTAATGCGTCTGTGGTGTGTGCGCAGACAATTGTTCAGTGCTTGTAGTTATACTGAACCTAGTATAACCCTAAGTTAACAGCACACTTCCCTCACAGACAAAAACATACTGTGTCTTTTCAGCGGTCTTCCAGGCAGTTCATTGAAGGCCCACCAGGTCCTCAGAAGAAAACCAGATCAATTGGCTCCACAGCAGACCAGGTATGGTGGTTCCAGCTGGGTTTGTGTGCGTTTAAAGTAGTCAGGCCTATTGCACTCCTGTTTCTAGGGCTAACAAACTAGAAAATCCCATGTCCTGTCAGTGTTTCTTTCACTAACTGCGTATTTCTCATTACAGGGAAATGAATCCATAGTAGCGAAGACAACTCTCATGGTCCCCAGTGATGGTGGCCCAATTGAAGCTATCTCTACTATCCAGACTGTGCCTCACGGTCTGAGAAGCCGGAGGAAGAGCGGTAGGAGTCATGTCTCTGTTCTTCCTAGTCCTGAAGCAACTACTTTGTAGGCTGGAGGCTATCCTGGAACGTTATGGTTACCTCCCTCCAGGACCCAGGCAGCTTCCTGCAGTTTATAGTGCATGTACTTCGAAGGAGAGGTGGTGGAGGGAGTGATTCCATTCAGTCAACGCTCCTTCTCTTCTGTCTTTTCAGGTCCTTTGCAGCCTTGGAGCAGTGAGTCAAGCATAGGCAGTAAGCAGCTGGAATCCAAATCGGAGACCGACGGCTCCAGCACCCCGCAGAACAACGGAGGAGTGAGGCTGCATGAATTTGTTTCAAAGACGGTAGGTTTGCAGGCAGGAAGAACTTGTAAAAACATCTTCTTCCATTTTTAAATGTGTGCTATCAAGCTATTGTAAGAGGCCACTAGCCATTATGTCTCAAGTCTATATTAACTGTACCAGTTAATGTGTGTGGATCAGGGACTATGTTACGCTGTGTGGTTATCCAGTGTAACTCTTGCTGAGTTCCTACACTGCACTAATCTCTTCCCATCCGTATGCTCTGAATCACTAGGTTATCAAGCCAGAAACCTGTGTTCCATGTGGAAAGAGAGTAAAATTTGGAAAAATCTCTCTGAAATGCAGAGACTGCCGTGTGGTCGCTCATCCAGAGTGTCGGGACCGCTGTCCTCTTCCCTGTATCCCCACCGTGACAGGCACTCCTGTCAGGATTGGAGAAGTAGGTCCATAGGGTGAGCGTGGGACGCCGCGACTATCAACACAAACAGGCTAATGTTTGGTTAGAGTTAGAATGTGCTTAGGCTCCAACAAGTCTGCCTTCTGCAGAAGAGCTCCTGTTGCTCAGAGCTGCATAATAAAACGCAAATGAGCTTGCTAATGTATCATTCATTAATCAGGGAAGTGGGCGGTGGGGGTGCGATGTTAGGAGGGTGTTGACTTGTGAACGTGGCAGCTCGGGGTAGGCAATCCTGCAGCATTGTGCTGATGGATGTCCTTGTTGCTCTTCTCTGGGCTGATGAAGAAGAAATAATGTTTGTGTTTTAAGTCTAGATCTCACTATGAATTCTTGAGAGTATTTCCCATGTCTTGAAGACTGAGTATCTTTTTTTAAATTTATTTTCCCTTCTGCCTCTTAGGGGACCTTGATGGACTTTGTCCCTTCTACTCCTCCAATGATCCCTCCCATCATAGTGCACTGTGTTAATGAGATTGAGCAGCGAGGGCTGCATGAGGTAAAAAGAAAATGAGGTGTGAAACAGCGCTAATGAAATGGGCTGCCGTGTTAGGGAAACAAATTGTTAACCAAAATATCTCTTATTTATGGTGTGTATAGTGCCGCTCAGTGGGGGACTCTGTGAGTGAGTAACAGTGTCTGTAGAGTGCTCAGGTGTGGAGAGAAAGTGGGAGCGGGAGAATGTCAGCTTTATACGTGTGGTTGATAGTCTGCCTCCAAGCACCGCTTTCTGTTAACAGACAGGCCTTTACCGGATATCTGGCTGTGACAAGACAGTGAGGGAACTGAAAGAGAAGTTTCTTAGAGCAAAAAATATTCCTTTGCTCAGTAAAGTGGATGATATCCACGCTATCTGCAGCCTTCTCAAGGACTTTCTGCGCAGCCTGAAAGAACCCCTTCTCACTTTCCGGTTAAACAAGGCTTTTATGGAAGCTGCAGGTAAGGAGTTGCTAAATGACATCTCCATCTCTTTCCCTGGGCTTGGTGGTAACAGGTTTAGCTGTTGTGTGAACTGGCAGACCTTACTGCTCCGAGGAGCCCTCGTGCTTGCAACTTTGTTGATGTGCAATATGCTGGGAAGATCTCTCCTGCTGTACTCTTTTTGGAAAAGAAACAAGTTCTAGTGCTTGGGCAGGATAAAAATTATTACAATGGCACGTGAAGTTTCTGGCTTCCTTGTTTCTCAGGCTAGCTATTACTGAGAGGGGAATGTTATGCCTCTGCCTCTGGGACGGCTTTCTGAGGCCTAAACACTTTTTCCCCAGAAATCCTGGATGAGGACAACAGTGTTGCTTCTATGTACCAAGCAGTTGGTGAACTTCCTCAGGCCAACAGGGACACCCTAGCTTTCCTCATGATCCACCTGCAGAGGTATGTTCAAATAGACTGGCAGGGGGGATGTTGGCTCTAATTACTGCTTGTGAGTGTAAGATCTTCATTCTGGGGAAAAAAAATGCTTATTTAGAGGCTGAAGTATGTGTGGGATAGGGGAGTTGTATGAGAAGCGGAGAAGCTATATTCTCTCCCTTTATTTCTTTTAAATATAGGGTGGCTCAGAGCCCAGAGACTAAAATGGACATTACCAACTTGGCTAAAGTCTTTGGCCCCACAATAGTTGCCCATGCGGTACCTGATCCCGACCCTATGACGCTCCTGCAAGACACTAAGCGGCAACCCAAGGTAGGCCAGCAGAAAGGATTGACTTGGGTGAATGTAACCCACTTAAAGAATTTGGATAAATTGCTGGGGGCAGCTGAGACGACGCCTGCCTGGTGTCTGTGTCAAAGCTGTGTTCTGGTTTGTAACATCAGCTGCTCCTGGGTGTCTCCACAGGTAGTGGAGCGACTTCTGCTCTTGCCTATGGACTACTGGAGCCAGTTGATGATGGTGGAGCAAGAAAACATTGACCCAGCGCATGTAATTGAGAACATCAATGCCTTTTCCACTCCACAGACACCAGATGTTAAAGGTAACCCTTGGGTGCTGCTCTGTTGCTGTGCAGCTGCTGCGTTAAAAAAAATGACCCTCAATCAAAGCTGCCTGTGAGACTGTTGGAGCTAGCCATTCCTGCACGCTTTATGGAGAAAGAGGGAAGGAAAAAAGGCATGCCAGGAAATACCAGATTTGTCTAGTATTTCTGACAGATGCTAGCGAATGTCTAATGTTCCTTGCATGGCTATGAAAACTTCAGCTGTCCTCAGTTGCTCACTTTGCTGCCTCTTTTTTTTTTTT
>VXBL01008896.1:13604-58125 GCA_013400195.1 Aramus guarauna
TGCCCAGAGAAGCTGTGGATGCCCCATCCCTGGAAGTGTTCAAGGCCAGGTTGGATGGGGCTTTGGGCAACCTGGTCTAGTGGAGGGTGTCCCTGCCCATGGCAAGGGCCGGGGGGGTGGAACTAGGTGATCTTTGAGGTCCCTTCCAACCCAAACTATTCTAGGATTTTATGATTCTAATATAGTGAGAATAATATTGTTCCCTTTGCAGATATTCTTAAAACTATTGATTTGCTTATTGAAAATCTTAATCTTTCTTAAATGAATATGGATTTGCAGACAAGGGAAATATATTAAGTGTTTTACCAACCAATACCTTTATGGCTGTATGTGGAATGATTGCTACCTTAATATAAATTGACATAGAGATTTTTAATTCTGTATTATAGGTTGCAGTATAAAGTGGAGAAGCCCAGGATAGTTATTGGAGTGAAAACAATTTAAGTATGGCAGCATAGTCCTAAATAATGGCTAATTGATACTTCTTGTCAGGTAAGTTATCAATAAGCACATTGGCTTACCCCAATGATTTAAAAACATATTTAATTAAATAGGTACATGATTTTGTAGAGACAGGGAATTTTTCACTGGGTGTCTTACTGTCCATGGAAGACCTTGCAACTGAAAACCAGATAGTACATTGTAGCATGCTCTCATTATTTCTTTTATATTTTCTGATTTTTGAGACTAAATGTACTTCTAAGGTATCTGTCTTAGATTTAATCAAAGCATGACTATAATTTATATGTATTGCTATAATTTGTAAGTGCCACAGCTTTTAGAATATTAGTGACATAAGTTTTATACTTTGGACAAAAAGGAACTGAAACACCCAAAGGTTATGATATATGCCACCTGACACAGAACTTAAATACTAATCATGATCTCATGAGTTCTTTTGTAAAAAGAATCTCAAAATGAAGAGCACCAGGAAAAACACAGAAGATTTTAATGCATGTATAGAAATGCCAGTTCTGATATTAATGAATTTAAAACACTGATTGTCCTGAAACTTGATGCAGTCTCCAGGAATTTCACAATGAGATAAATTTTAAGTTTCTGTTTCCAGCTGTTTTCATAGTATTTCAGAAGACTTGTTATAAGAATGTATTTCACCTATAGTGAAATAGTAATGAGCAAAGTAAAAACTTTTGAGCTGCTGAGGCTCTTATGTTGTGGATATCTCCTCTCATTATTAAATAATTCATTTATATGTCATAGCTATACTATGATACAAAATCTTTGCATGTATCTGACATTGAAAAATGCTGAAGTTTTAGAAACAAAGTTCTTCATTAAAATAAAATTTTGCCATGTAGATGTAGGATTCTAACATCATCTGCATTTTTAATAAGCGGCAATTTAGAAAAAATAAATTTCCATCCTTTTCCTTATCAGAGAGAAAACTAATTTCATGGAGTATTCCATGGAGTTATCAGGGGAATATAGTTATTGTTCACATAGAGGGTGGCTGCTCCAGTTACCCGTAGAGAATATATTTAGGTACCAGCAAGTCTTGGGTTCTTTCCAAGGCATTGTGGAATTACTTTACAGTGTCTGATTTACTTTAAAGCTTCTTGTTTTTCCAGTTTAGAAACAAAATTTATCCTGCACACATCCTGTTTAAAACAAAAATTTGTCCCCTGTTGAACAAAGATAAAAAATATTAGAATATGTTTTTGTGGCTAAAGGTTGTCTTCAAATTAACTGGAAAGGTAAACCAATATTTATGAATTCATGGACTTGGATTGCCTGATGCAATACAAATTCTGGTTTCAAATGCACAGATTAGCGTTACTTGCTGAATAACAGTCTAAGGTTTAGTCAGGTTATATACACTTGATTTTGTTTTATGCTTTGATTATTTTAATGAAAAGTTTCACTTCTGTAAGTTGCTGTGAGCTAGATGTGCTGGTTTTGGCTGGGACAGAGTTAATTTTCTTCATAGCAGCTAGTGTGGGGCTGTGTTTTGGATTTGTGCCAAAACAGTGTTGCTAACACAAGGATGTTTTCCTTACTGCTGAGCCCTGCTCACACAGAGCCAAGGCCTCTTCTGCTCCTCACCCCACCCCACCAGTGAGCAGACCGGGGGTGCACAAGGAGTTGGGAGGGGACACAGCCGGGACAGCTGACCCCAACTGACCAAAGGGGTATTCCATACCTTATGACATCATGATCAGCATATAAAGCTGGGGAAAGAGGAAGGAGGGGGTGGGACATTGGAAGTGATGGCATTTGTCTCCCCAAGTAACCGTTAGGCGTGATGGAGCCCTGCTTTCCTGGAGATGGCCGAACACCTGCCTGCCCATGGGAAGTAGTGAATGAATTCCTTGGTTTGCTTTGCTTGTGTCTGCAGCTTTTTCTTTCCCTATTAAACTGTCTTTATCTCAACCCACAAGTTTTCTCACTTTCACTCTTCTGATTCTCTCCCCCATCCTGAGGAGAGGAGTGAGCAGGCAGCTGTGTGGTGCTTAGCTGTTGGCTGGGATTAAACCATGATGCTAGACTACATATATGTCCTTGATTACATGCATATTCTTTCAAGATGTCAATGTATGATCATTTTGCTCATTTAAAATCAACAGTGAAAATAGTGAGTGGTTTCCGTGAGCAAAGTGAAGCAGATTTGCCATTAGATGAATGCATTATGTATCCATTTTTCGTACTTTTGAGTTGGGTACGATGTCTGAAAGTGTAATATTACAAAAATACTCACTAATATTGACGTAAGAACCTCGATTCACAATGTCCTGGGCTTGCTTTAAAAAGAATGAACTTGATTCACTTTTGATTTGGAATTACAGGTTAAACCTGTAGAGAACTATTTAATGTATGGAAAACTTGCTAGAATTTGTCAAGATACAAGTGCTATCTCTTCTATTCTCAGCCAAAATTTCCTATGTTATTTCACTACAAATATTCTTGGAAAGCAGCATGAGAGACACACGTGCAAAGCTGAGGCAAAAAAAGAGCAACACTATTCTACTCCTCCTGAATAGGTCAGGGCAATATCCTGGAGAATAACCTGCTGTTTTATACCTACTCATATGTAGCCTGGATATCCATCCCCACAGGAGATGTGAAAAATAAGGCTGCTATTTTCTTACCATAAATTGAAGTGCCTGAAAAAAGATCCTCTGCTCCTTCAGCCTTCTCTTATTGTCCTGTAAGGAGTCTCGGAGAGGCAGATGTGTTTCATCCACGTGAGCAGAGTCTGATTTCCGATTGCAGCCCCTGAAGCATTCCTTACTACCTTCCCAGCAAGTGTAGCATCACCCCTACTCTGTGCCATTAGTGTGGGGGATAGCTACCTCAGTCCAGAGGGGTTCGTTGTACTGAGTGGATTGGCATGTTTATGTAAGTAAGCTTATGTAGTCACTTTTACTCTGGTCTGTAGTCATTTACAATCTGTTCTGGTTGGAAGGTGTAGAAAAATAGGCTTTGTCTTTAAAAACTCCCAAAAATTTTATCCAGATTAATTTAACCTCAGGACAGATGATTTTTCAAACAGCCTGTCACTCAGTGAAACACTTTCTATAGAAATTTGAGAGTCTTGGCAAGATGGGAAGTAAAACTTCTAAACAAAAATTTGTACCAATGAGATGAAGCTCAGAGGACCACTGCCAAAAGAGGCAAACATTGAGTTGGAAAATCCTGTGTCAGAACTGTGTCACCTTAAGTGACAAATCTGAAGTTGCAGTTCCACGAATGTTTTCATGGTGAGAAAATCAATAACACCGATCCAAGTTAAATTACTAGGTTTTGGGTTTAGTCCAGTTTTGCTCTGAGGGTATTGTTCATGGAACCATAGCTGGAGAAACTTGTCTGCTTTGAGTTTATATCAGCACTGGGAGCTTTGTGGCTTATGGTAGACATGCAAGTGCATGTCAGGTGGCATCTGAGTTGTAGCTTTCAGCACGTCATTGTTGACTAAGCCATCAGAGAAGCAGCTAAATGCTACTGAGAGTTTAGGTCTATGCAGCAGTACCCTCTCTTTACAATCCCAGTACAGCAAAACAGCAGCACTTTGTAACTTTTTGTAGGGCAGTAATTGCTGTTACTAATTTGGCTTCAAAGTTTGCTCCTCTTAAAAGTGTAGAGCAGAGTTCACAACTCATCTATTGTGTCTTTTTCATAACAAGAGAAAACAAAATATGCACAATGGAGCCTGAATAACTGCTTTCCCTCAATAAGCTTCACGCTGAGAATGCAGTTAGTTTGATGCAAACAGCCATGCTGCCTGCCTTCAGGGGAAATCTCACCGGGGAACATGGCCACTAGATGGCTGAGAAAGGATAAATAATGCTTGATAACAATTTGCAGTAGCATAATCTTCATTTCTATACCTTATGAAAAAAATTTGTAATGTGTTGTATGTAACCTATGTTTAGAAGCAGAGTGCAAATCACTTGCTAGTATTTGTAGATGATTCTCTAGTTTTAGCAGAATTTGAAAAATCTGATGTGCCAGACAACTGAAACTCTTTAGGGGTAATTTAGACATGAATATTCTTGCATTCCTAACAACCTTATTGCTTCTGCCAGTCAGGATGAGCTATTTGGATTGACTTGGTATACATATAGTAATTCAGAATGACTACTTATTGCTAATAAAAAATACATTCTGTTAATAGTTCAATCAATACGGGCTTACTGCTGTAGAGAAGCCACCTACTGCAGTAACACAACATAACATAACATGTTCAGGCTTGTGCTGTTGCCTCACAACCTTGACATAATTGTGCTGTTTCCTCTATTTGTGTAACAGTCCCTGGCTACAACACACATCCCTGGGCAAGAATTTTCATTTTACTGTTCCCAAATGGCCTTCATATAATTTGTCGTGCGCACATGACCTGGGTATTGGAGAAATAACTCCACAAATCCTAGACTTTAGCAGGACAGCTAGCTGCCCTTCATAATCTAGAATAAATTCATTTATTGTACTTCAGTTTGGATTTACCTTATACCATAGCTTTTCACTTTACACGACACTGTAATACTACTGCTAAGAATTTATTTTACATCAGAAAAGTATTGGCTGCTTGTAGCTTCTTTTGGCTGTGATCTGCTGCTGGCAAGTGTGGCTGGCAGTACATCTAAGATTAGAATTTTCCCTTAAGTGAAATATTAGAAATTCCCAGGATTCCCTCTGCAGTGTAGCCTACACTCTTCCTCACCACTGCAGCCTGGCAACTAAGCAGTCTCCTCTTCCTTCGGGAAAGATTCGATTCCTTCACGGCTCTGTTTCCTGCATTACTGACTTTGCCATTCAATACCTTCAGAAAATGTGACCAGCTGCTCTTGGTAGTGGGAAGCAATCTGCCTTTCATTTTGGTTTTCAACTACCGTAACAAGATTATTGCTCATCTCTGCAACAGCGGTGCTGCCATTAATGACGCTCCTTTAGGGTTAGAGTCTGAGACATGATGTTGATGATCTGTAACCACAGTAAATACATTTTCACCAAGTTATTAGAGAACTTTTTAAACTTACCAGATCTTCTTTTGTCAATGTGAACATTTTTGTATTTTACCGAAGTTAGGGATCTGAAAGAAAAGCCATCAGACTGTTCATTATGATCTATCACACGTAAAATTGTATTCCTGTTTCATAGAGAGAAGCTTAACAAACCGACTTGATAGACAAATACATATTGTGGTATGTACTAATATTTTCAGATGATTTTTCAGACTTTTGGCATAATAAAAAATGTTACAATATTCTTTTATTCGTGGTTTAGAGAATCTTTACCTCTGCTAAGGACAAAGTAACTGAACATCTCAAAAAAGCAACAGAACTTTTAAACGTTCTGTAGCTAGCTGACAGTAGGATTGCCTTTAACTTTGCCTTTGAATTTACACCAGCAATAAGGCCACAGCTTATCCCCGAGTTTTGGAAAAGTTTGTAATCTTTCTTGTGTGCTATGTTCTCATCTGCAGCCTGAGAAATGTATTCCTCATCCATGGATTTTGTGACCCAAATACCTCCCAGATAATGCTATGCTTGCCTAAACTCCAGGGTCTGATGCCATTTGAGATGTCCTAGGGGTATTCAAGACAATAGCACAAGACTGGCAGCTATGGCATAGGACCTGCTGAAGACCTGCACCCTTGTGGATCAGCACCTTGGTTGAGAGCCAGTTCTGGGCTGGAATATGCGATTGCTTATACAGTACAAGTAGCTCCTTTTGGAGTTGAATGTATCACAGACCCGAAGTGTTCTCAAATTAACACCTGGGAGTGTATCTCAGTGTCTGAGCTAGATAAAAACCTATTTCTGATGCTACCTCTTCAGCTGTCTCAAGTGTTACGTGAAATTACTCCGGTTTGTAGGTTGTCTGGAAATACTCCAAGCTTCCCTTTGTGCCAAGTGATAAATAACAATAACAGTGTTGTGACGTCCCATATAAACAAACCACGTTAACTTGACTCTTCATATTTCCTAACTTAGAACTACAGTAATATCCAGGAATTACAAATATTTTCCAGTATCTCTAACTTCCATGAGTTCTCATGATTTACTTTAAAGCAAGAGAAACTAACTGATTTCCAAAGTTTACCTCCGTTATCCTTGATAACAGGAAGGTAAACAGTGTAAGGTTTAACTATGACTGTCACAGCTTGGAAAGCTCATTTATCAAACAAGTTTTCTCTCCTCTTACAGCACGAGCAAGGAGACCATCCTATGAAACACTGCCCTGTATTTATAGCATCTTAAATACAAAGCAATGAGGAAGGACAACTAATGGAAAAAAATAACAGTAGTCAAGAACTGAGGGGAAAATTATTCAAGTGGGAAGGTAATTGGCTTTTGTCTGTACTAGACCTTTAAATGAATAGTTTTATATACAGCTAGGTGTAGTAAACTTTTCAAAATTGATAGTTATACAATCTCAAATTTTCTAAAAATAATGATGTGGGAACTGGTGGAAACCAACAGTGGAAAAATCTAAAAATTGGAGGTAACTTAGTGACAGTAATCATGATGTTCTATTTCACAATCCTGAGGAAGATTCACTGGAATGAAAAAGGCCAAACAGTATTTTTCTTCAGGAAATCCTGACCCAGAGGGTTGCAAATAATTTGGCCTAACTTTGATAACCAGAAATATATTAAAATAAACAATTAACACTACATTCGAAGTAGTGAGAGGATAAAGAAACTAAAAGAAAGCAAACAGATTTTTCAAGAACAAATTTTGTCAATTCAACATGATTTCCTACATTAGCAGAGTAAGTGGTTGAGTGTTTCAGGGAGAAGCAGTAGATATAGCCTGATGATAGGAGAACTTCTGACGTTTTTACATGTTACTTTCTATTAAATTGAGGAGATAAGGTCCAGATTAAATCACAGTTAAGAATAGTTATCAGTACCTTCACTTATAAATTGAAAAGTTGTCTTAGATTGAATCCTTATAGAGGCCCATTTCTTTATTTTGCACTTCTAATAATGAGTCAGATGAATATAGACTATACTTAACAAAATTTCTGGATTTTATCTATCTGGAAAGGGCTGCAAGCATTATAAAGAATAAAACTAGAAGTTAAAATTTGGAGAAATAGCCTGAGATCAAGAAGAAGAAATTCAATTAAGAAAAGCACAAACTAATAAATGCACAAATATAAAGAAAAGAATAACCGACTTTATGAATGATGTTGAAAAAGAGAAGGGTGAGACTCTTAAGGCAACAGTGGCATGTGAACCAAGCCGCTTATCTAACAAAATGCTGGGGGTTATGAATGATTCAGTCAGAACAGTTTGAGCAGTTGCTGTTCCTTAGTGGGGAGTTAATGCACCTCAGCTGAGACGTAATAACTGACTGCAGTTACAGTCCTGGTCCCCTGCAGTGTAAAATAAAATACATTACCTTAATCTCTTTCTTTTCTCATCACATTCCTAATGATCTAGGTCAACAAAGCTGCTGGGAAAAAAAGCAGAGGTCATCTTGACAAGCATGAAGAAGAACATGTGTGACATCCAGGAGTTAGTTATTTCGTTACACGAACTAGCTGTCAGACCTCAGGTGAGCACTGCATCTATGTTTGCACACCACCCTTGCAGAAAGATAGAGATAAGCTGGGGGTG
Source organism: Aramus guarauna (assembly GCA_013400195.1). NCBI lineage: Eukaryota > Metazoa > Chordata > Aves > Gruiformes > Aramidae > Aramus > Aramus guarauna. The sequence continues at coordinate 21,691 of VXBL01008896.1, forward strand.
GGAGCAGAGGTTTGAAAATGTGATTTGTGAGTAGAGACTGAAGGCTCAATATCTGCTCACAAAAGAAAGGATGGTGATGAGCTGCTCTCCTTGGCCACAAGGCAAAATGATTTATCTCAGTTTATCCCCCCCCACCCCCCCCATAAATAAAGTACCATTAAAAAGCACTTTAGTACTATTTTCAATGCATAGTGGAATTGTACTAGATATAAGCAATTTCTTTCACAATGTAAAATATGGTAAGTGAGAACAGACAGTATTTCAGAGATTGTCATAACATGCATTTTAATATGTTCCTTTATCAACAAAACAGCACGAAGTTCTCAAAATGTGTTAAGAGGGTATGACAGTAGAGCAGCTCTCTCATTTCTTGAGCTGGATCCCAGCAGAGAGGGAACAGTTTGCAACAGACTACGGGAAAAGAATGGAAATATGTGCAGCACCTAAAACCACAGGGAGTTCCTATCTGTTGTCTCCTCACAGGCATTCCCCTCACCCAGCTATATGGAAAATGACTCCACCACCTCCCTTTTCACTTCCTCCTCTAAATTAATCCCAGCTACTCAGCCCCGTCAGACATCTTCACCATTCCATCCGTCAGTAACCCTCAGTAACCTCACACACTCTTCCCCATCCTGAGAACATCTGCACAGGAGCAGGCACCTACCCTTAGCAGTGGTAGAGAATATACTGTGTCCTTCATTAGGTGATGTGTAATTTTATGGAAATTTGTTTATTAAATAGATCATATAGTATTTCACAGGGAGCGTCACAGGCTGTTGGATCACCATCATCTGTTCCTGCAACATACGCTCCATATGACTCCATTTTATAGCAGTATTTTCATTGTTATTAATATTTTTATAATAACATTTTCATTAATGTGAAGACTCATACATTCAGGGCCACACCTTGTCCTCAGACCATGCTCGAGCTCACCAGTCTTTGTATTGTGTGGTCAGAAAGCTAGGGTCATCTACTGCATGGTTGTTTCTGCAAATATGAAGCGAAATTTTTTCTAAAGCAAAGATCAGACTCTCAATTTACATTTGATCTTGTACAGCAAGTGGGAAATTCTCCAAACAAAATTGGCTTGGATTTTATATCTTACTCACATAACGTGACTAGTTGTTTTAAGATTATCATCTGCATTGTGGTAGAGGACAACCAGATGACAGTCCCACACTGGCTACTGTATAATCATACACAATAGAAAGGTCCCTCCACATCAGAAAGACTGCAATTAAGAGACCAACCATAACAGGTGACTGGAATAAACCTGTAGATGAAAGTCAGAGGTTTAAATGAAGGGATAATAATATTCAGTTCATATGTAGTTAAGAGGAGTTACAATATTTGAAAACATTTAGAGAGCAAAACTAAGTATGAGAACAGTGCAGCTGTATGCATGCATTACAGTGGAAAGGAGTGTGAATGTATGTATGTGTATAAAAACATAAAAAAAATCACCTTTTGTATTTTTTTCCACTGCAGCCTAGCTGGAAAATTTATTGGATAATTATTTTCCATGATTTAGTGCCTATTAAATGAAGTACTTGGTACCTCTGTTAGCTGTCTCTTCTAGGGAGTTCCTTAATAGCAAAGTGCTAGCTGTTGAACAGAGAAGGGCATGTCCTTAGAATCGTAGAATCATTTAGGTTGGAAAAGACCTTTAAAATCGTTGAGTCCGACCATTAACCTAGCACTGCCAAGTCCACCACTAAACCATGTCCCTAATATCCAATCTAAACCTCCCCTGGCTCAACTTGAGGCCATTTCCTCTCATCCTATCACTTCTTACTTGGGAGAAGAGACCAACACCCACCTGGCTACAACCTCCTTTCAGGGAGTTGTAGAGAGCAATAAGGTCTCCCCTCAGCCTCCTTTTCTCCAGGCTAAACAACCCCGGTTCCCTCAGCCGGTCCTCATAAGACTTGTTTTCCATACCCATCACCAGCTTCGTTGCCCTTCTCTGGTCATGCTCCAGCACCTCAATGTCCTTCTTGTAGTGAGGAGCCCAAAACTGAACCCAGCACTCGAGGTGTGGCCTCACCAGTGCCAAGTACAGGGGGACAATCACTTCCCTAGTCCTGCTGGCCACACCGTTTCTTTTGGCTATAGGACCCCTGCAGTAACAGCTCTTTATAAAGAAAAATAATTAGTGAATTATAGGGAAAAATATTATGGTCTTAGAACTGTTTTCCACTGCTGATAAAACCTGCCCATTGTGGATGTTTTTCTTGACTCTACTCCCATGTGTTTGTGAATTTTTCCATGCCTAGTGAATAGATTGATAAACTGAGATGACTTATGGGAAGTCATTCAATTTAGTATATATTAGAGCCAGAGACACTGACCTTGTCTGATACACTCTAGCCATGAATCATAATTATTGCTGTAGGTGAATGTTCAGGCAGCAGTCAGTCGAAATCAAATGGCTATGTAGTATTTTGTGACATGAGAAATGGAACATGGAAAAGCTGGACTTGGACTGTGCAAACTCTTGCCAGTCCCTCAAGGTAATTGTACTGCCATGAGCATGGCTAATCCTAAAAGCACACACACACCTGATAACCTACATGCACCTCAGACGAGGAAAGAGGATCTCACTTAATTGGTGAGAAAATAGAAGAAAATGTTATGGGCTTGCCTCAAGATTTACTGGTTGTTTTCACAACTAAAAGCTTTGTAATTGTTGATTTTAACCTTTCACATGGACAGGTTATCATGTTATGTTCCTAGTTGCCAACTTTACTTAAACGCATTGCAGCAGGGAGCAAATCTCTAAATCAAACATGGTAGTTGATTAATATTAGAAAAGCCAACAATATAATCAAGTATCTGACATAGCCAGTCACAATGGAATATTTAAATCTGGAGGCAGTGTAAGTCAGGAGTACATTTTCTTAAGAGTAACCCAAACATTTTGGATTGGATTAATTTAGTTGTTTTCATCATAAATGCATTTGCAGAAAAGATGATGATATCATGTAAAATTTTACTTAATGCAGATCTCTTTAGTTGGAAATCTGACTTTATAACACTTGACTCCTCCTTTCATTTACAAAACAAAGCTATTTTCAGATTTTTTTTTTTCTTGATTGTTTTATTTTTTTAAAAACAGCATGAGGGTAGCTTCTGGAAATTACATTTTTAATTTTTTTTTTCATAATTCATGAAAAACAGATTTCTTGATTCTTCCTACTAGAAAGATTCACCGAAAACTGACCTTCAAGTTAAAGCTTATTAATAAGAAACCTGAAAAGAAAGTTCCTATTAATTTTAAAATACTCTTAGTTGCATTTATACCATATATGTGGAAATGATTTTGTCTGATTAATTTTCCTCAGAAAGTAAGGAAAGTTTTTTCTCCTGAAAGTAAGGTATTAAACTGATACAAATAGGCTAACACCACAACTGCTAGTCAGTTTTGAAAGATTTGGTCTTGTATTACTGTTCTCACATAGATGCACACTCATCATTACAATACCTTATCTTTAAAGAATTTTATAATGCTTATGGGAGTGTAGCACTGAATTTCACAAAATTAGTTTTGTATTGTTTGAAATACAGTAAATGCAAATGCTTGCCTTATAGTATGCCTTCATTTATTTTCTTTTATCTGTACAGCCAACTTTCGGCAATGTTTTTCACTTGGAGAGCGGCCACCTATGGTGGCTGTTTATCCCGATGTGTACACCCGTGGGTAGGCAGCTTCGGTCCGCAGTCCAAACAGAAATTTTCATTTAAACAAACCCAAGTCTGCTGATCCTATCTCAGCAGGTGTAAATTAAGAAACTCGTGGAGTTGATGATAGCTTAGGGGCTCACAAGCTCCAGAGCTAACTACTTGGCAAGATTGTATTAGGGGACTATTCTAATTAACAAAGGACATGCTAATCCAAAATCAGGGCATAATTGCTGACAAATTATGTTTAACTGGTTTAAAAACATGTTTTAAGATAACATAAATTACATCTAAAATAGGATGCTGCCAATACAGCAAATAGAAAATCTATAATCACTGCAGAACCTTTTAATTGGTAGAACTGTTACTCTTACCTTAAAGAAGAGATGGGGAAGTTTGTGCTGAAAATGAGTATAGGGCCACTGGGAGGAGTCAAAAAGCCCCTTGGTTCAGCATTTATGGACCAAGTGTCATGATTCTGAAGCTTATACAGTTTGCCTTCCATCTCTGCCAGACATCCTATTCTTGTAGTCAGAAACCTCCCAAGTGAAAAGCAGAAGTTAACTTGGTGTTGAAAACCTATTGACTAAGAAGACGCATTTTGAGAATGCTGCAGCACGTTTTAGATGGCCAAAACATTTCACTTTGTGTTGCTAGCAGAAGTCTAAAATGAAAAGTTAAATAATGCAATCCTTCTAAGAACAAAAGATACACCTGTGGGAAACTACTAACAGGTGGGATAGTGTAGAAAAATGCAGTACACAAACATTTTTTGTTTGTTTCATTCTTGATATCTTTTCTCTGCACATGCAGTTTTTGGCAGATTTGGGGACTGTAGGCTATAAACCATAAAAAAGCTGAAGTCAGTTTAGCTATGTTTATTTTACATGTCTGAGAAGACAGAAATTGCCAGGAACAGAAAGCCAGGAATTTTCTCAAAATGTACTTACTATCTAATTTTCTGTGCTTTGTCTGCAGTGTGTATCCTTTTTAGTAAAATAGTTTATATATTTTAGATAATAAATGGAAACACTGTAATGCAGCTGAACAGTTATTTTTTGTAGTGGCAATTATTTTTACTGACACAAATACTTCCATCCCATTTGCAGACATACACATGAACACAGACATTTATATTTTCTATGTTTTGCAAGCCCCTTCCCCAAATACTACATTGTTATCTGCCTTTAATAGGATAACAGTAGAAAACAATATTACTGTGTTCAAAATGGCAAATTTTTCAGTAAGTAAACTACTCTGGGTTGCATCTTTATCAGCATTTCTTCCTTTATGCTTGAGGTCAGCACAGTTGTTAAGCAAGTTAAGGCCTGCTGCTTGTCTGTAAAGCACTGCCTGCAGGAGGAATTTTTCTGTGAAGACTTGCTAACTGATGCCTTCAAATTGGGCGCCCAAATAAAGACGTTCAGTATAATGGCAGGCTGATGAGAAAGAGAGGGAGTAATTGTGCTGTTGGAGCATATTGAGGTGTTCCATACTGTTCTGATGAGTTGTGGGGAAACCTCGCCCTCCGTGGATACGGTATATTTGCAAGTGTTGAGCTGAGTAGCTCATGGGTAAGTCCGAAGTAGGATTTGCTGCTGCTCCACATCTTTTTTTTAAAGCTGGCAGCAAGAGAAAGTTTCCACTGTGTAATTTGGGTGATACCTACATTGCACATTGTGGGGCTCAGTAGAAATCCCGTTCCTGATTTCTGCCTAAATGAACAGCTCATGGAGTTACGTGCCATCTCGGCGCAGTAGCTCCACGTGGACTAGTGTAACCCATTTCTTTCTGCTCCTGCTCTCCACTCAAGATTGCTCCTTCAGACTTCAGTCTCACATCTCCACGCTAGCTTGTCTGCACAGGGACAAAGTATGCTTTATTTTCAAAATCACTCTGTCTTATCAGGATATAAGGAGCATGGAACTACACACGGTGTGTCTCCTGGAGATGGCTGACGTGCTATGGAAAGGGAGGAGTCAAAGACCTTCTGCTTAGGGCTGCTTTGGTGACGATGCTGCCACGCATTTACATTGAGTCGGATGGCAATGTACAAAACTAATAGTTAACAAGGTCCTAATGATTACAAAGTGATACTTAATAGAATAATTTCATTAATTACGTTATTAATAACACTAGAATGAAGGGCGATTGGCATCACTTGCTGACTTTATGTAGATACATTTTTTAAACGCACATTGAAAACANGGATTAGCATCACTTGCTGACTTTATGTCTCTCTCTACCACAAATGGGTGTTTGCAGGGCAGTGTGTGTGTGTGTGTGCGCGCGTGCGCGGAGAGACCGAACAAACCCAGATTCTTCATTTCCTGGCATAACTTCTTGGGAAAAGATCTGTGGGAAACCAGGAATTTGCTGCCTATCTTTATCTGGGGAGAAGAATTGTTCTACAAGAAAGTTTTTCTGACCAAAGTTTGCCTATTCTGTTACAGAGCTTCTTTGTTTGTTTGTTTTTTAATAGTGTTAATAGAACAAGATACAGTGAGAAAATACTCAGATTCCCTGCAATTTAATTTAGCACAAAAAGCCAAAAAAGTTTAGATTTCAGGCTTCTGCTAGGCCACCTGTCTTGGTTTCCTAGCCTTCTGGCCTCTGTCTGCCCCGTAGATGACAGATTAGCTGTGAACATCCTCTATAAAAGGAAATAGTGTTCTATAAAATTCACACCAGGGTTTCCAATTTAGTATCAGAGTCAGGACATCCTAAAATAAAATCTGTTTCAAAAATAGGTCGGGGAGGTGTCAGGGTTAAAAGCAAACAATCTACTGATGTCAGTTTATTCTGTGAGAACACATGCATGGAAAAGGGGTTTAGTGTCTTGTTCAGGTGCAGCAGTTTTTTGCTGATGGGGAGTAAAGCAAAGCAAAACAATAATAGCATGTTCCGTGAAACGAGTGTGATAAAGAAGAGTTCCTATATAGCAAAACAGGAAGTTTAAAAAAGGCCAAACAATTGATCTTTGAGGACATGAATGATATTTTAATTTTAACCTTTTTGTTTTGGCTTTAATTTAGAATTTGCAAAGTGATGCAAATCGTTGTCAGTAAACAGCATTTTAATGCATTCAATGCACACATGCTGATACGTTAAGAATTATGAAAACATTCTAGATATTTAATTTTCTTTCTGCAAATGAAATACTGAGTTTTAGCTACCTGAGGTGTATAAATCAGGATGTTTATCTGCTTACCTACTCATTATCTTCCCAATATATTTTTTCCATGAGTCGTACAACAAACCCTTTATCTAAGCTTTCCCAAGAATTTTATTCTAAGGACTTTTCCCCCTTCTTTTGTTAAAACATATCTTTGGGAAGTATTGTTTTCCAGAGCTTGCCTATGCTTGAGGATGGTTTGTTTTGGAAGTGTGAGCAAAACCAGTCAACTCTCTGATGTTGTTAGTAGTCTTTGGTCAAAAATCGAACTGTACCTTGACAGAGACCTTATCTAGGCATTTGAATCTTCAATCTATTTATTTTTACAAATATTATTACTGTTTGTCTATTTTAATAAAATAGGCCAACTTTATGCAATTGATAATTAGATATAGTACAATGTCATACTCTTAATCTAATTGTAATTTTAAAACTGTCCTGTAGTGAAAATTATGCTAACACAGAATTGAATAATACATGATACAATGTTATAATGTTTTATATAAGTGCACCAATTTTTGTTTATATTACTTCAATATTCAGAATAAGCTTACAGCCTTAGATATTTATTCTTCAGTATTGGAAAAAAAATGTTTTAACTAACAGGTAACTACTGTCACTATTAACATTTATGTTCTATCTCTTCTGAATTTTTGGCTTCAACTTCCAGCCATTGGGTCTTGCTGTATCTTTGCTGCTAGCCTGAAAAATGTTGTAGTGCCTGTGTTTTCCATCTGGGTACTTAAAGAATGTGATCAAATCATTGTTTCAGCTTTGCTCTGTTAAGCTGAAAAGATTGAGTCTCTGGAGTCCTGCACCATCAAACCTCTGAATCATTCCTGTACTCATCTTTGATGTCATTGTAGCTGATGACTGTTCAATTCAACACATTAACTTGATGTCAGGTTATGCTTTTCTAAAAGAAGATGTGGCACTGCCAAACACAGAGGTAATGGAACTTCGGTGCTCCTATTTTCCGCTCCTGCTTCATATTCCTCCTTTTAAACATCCCAGAATCACAGTAGCCCCTCTGGGCACAGAATTCTCTAAAAATCCATGCCCATTGGATAATCCTTTTCAGTGTTTCTGATTACCAGAGGAGCGGTCATTGTCTTTGTTCCTATGCATGACTTTACATTTGCTTATCTTAAAATGCACTGGGATTGCTTGTGTCCACCTTACCATGTGGTCTTGACTGCTCCGTACCAGTGACCTCTACCCTTTCTGTTGTTTGCCTTTTCCCTAGCCTTCGCATCTTCTGTAATGACTTTGTTTTCTTCCAGAAGAGTGAAGTTAGAGGAGAAAAGAACTGATCCTATGGAGTCCCATGAAAAAACACTGCTGATATCCAGACTCTGTGTGGTTATGTTAGGCCAGTGCTGAGCAGTATCCTGCTTATAAGCACATGCCACCGCTTTGGGATGGGAATTACACAGCCAGCCTGGCCTTTGGCTGGCCAGCAGAGAGTGTGGGGGGGCAGGTGCCTCCATTTGATGATCTGAATATGACACTATTTGTCATCAACTGAACTGAATGTTTCATTGTGAAACATTCTTCAGAGTTCCTCTGCCACTTGTTTTTCTAACTCATGGTCCCAACCTCTCGATCAAAAAATATTCAACTCTTTTATAGAAGCCTCCTTCATTACCACTGAAATAAAATAGAATTTCCGTAATCTTATGGTATGACTGCATCTGAATATCCTTGCATAAAACATGTTAATGAACTATTCATTGTACATTTCTGCTGTGTCCACATTATCACAGAAAATTCATAGTATTACTGTTACACTGCCTTTACTTTTAGTTTACTTAAAAATCAGTCTCAGCCTTTTCTCACCACAGGTCTTTTCTTGCTGTTTTTTATGCTTGCCATTAGTTTCCTTCTATGTAATTTTATTTATTTTTAAAATTATTTGTCTCTCAGACTGCAGTTTCTTGAGCAACTGGCTCATTTCCAAATTATTATGCTTTTTAAAAAATATTTTCTTGCAACTAGTTTCATTAAACTGTGCTTACCTTTGTGAAACCAACCCTTTAAAGTAGCTGATACATATATGCATCTCTATACGCATGTGCATGCACATGCGTACATATATATATGCAGATGACTGTTTTCTGCTGCCTTTGGCAACATAAAATATGAGGTCTCCAACCAGCTTCATCTGTACCTTTTGTATGGTCTTTAATTTCTGAACATAAATTTCATAACACTGAGCTCTGTTTATATTTCTTATTGCTAAGGGCAGTGTAATGAGTATAATTTTTCTATGCCAAAAATTATAAAACTTTTGTTATCAAAATCTAGAAACTACAAAGCCCATATTCCAGCTCAGCTCTCATTGGTAATGCCTGCTAATCCCATTTAAGATCTCTGAACACTCCCACGAGATTTTGTAACCCATCTTTTCCTAACTTTAGTTGCAATTTCACAACCTTCCCCCCCTCTTGATGTGTAGGTTTTAGAGGAGCATGGATAACACCAAAGGAGATCTGCAGCCTCTCTGTTTGCATCCTTGATTTGCTCAAGGCTTAGGCAATACCTCAGGGAAGAATGCTGATGGGGGTCTCCAAGGAAGCTACATAATAAAAAAAAAATAGTTGAGCTTTGAAAGAACTAAACAAATGTTAGTAAAGATCATGTTCCTGTTTCTTTGAATCAGTAGATAACACCCTGTAGTTTGGTACAGAGCTGTACATTGCTGAAAGGCTTTTTCATGTCTTCTGGAGATATGGGCACAGCACCATGTAGCATCCCCCCAAGCCACAGCTGCATNCTCAGGGAAGAATGCTGATGGGGGTCTCCAAGGAAGCTACATAATAAAAAAAAAATAGTTGAGCTTCTGGGAGTAAAAAAGCCCTCGATGCTTAGCCTGGCATCCAGTCCGAATCTGCTTGAGGACATGGGGATCTGACAATTGCTCAGCTGGTTTAGGATCACAGAATACACCATGTTCTGATTTAGCCAGCCACCAGAGCTAGGCAAAGAAGACAAAGAAGGAAATCTCTCTACTTGCTTTATGAGAGCCATTCTCAATCCAGAACAACCCAAAAGAGAGAAGACCTGTAATATTTCTGTTTCAAGCAATGCAAGTCCTTTGTAAAAGCACAAATAAAGAGACCTTGTAGGAACAGTGTATTAAAAGAGGAATATTGGGAAAGTAGAACAGGTTCTCTTCGGCAGCAAATGCTTGACCTCTTTGTATCCTTTTAATCAGATGCCTGCATTTTCACCTTTATTTATTTACTTAATGCACTTAGACAGGAACAGGGGAACCTTGATGTTGCCTTTTTTTTTTTTTTTTTTTTTTTTTTTTTTTTTTTTTTTTTTTTTTTTTTTTTGGGTCATTGTGTGGCTCACAGATATTTGTTGCATCTGTTTCCTGTTAAGGAAGCTTAGTGTTGCCTTTTGTCCAGCAGGTGGAAGACTTGCTGCAGTATGTATAGCTCAGCAGCCAGCCTATATATAAACGTTTTTAAAAGAATCCAGGGGTTTTAAGTCATCGTGGCAAGCAGATGTTATTAAATAGGCAGTTTTTAATCAATATGTTGTTTGCAATGACTTTGTTTGTCAAGAAAATCTAAAGGTAAAATAAAAAGAAAGGCAATCTGTGCACTAAAAAATTTTAAACCTGAATTCAGTAACTGAACCTGGGAGATGCCACTAGGGTAAATCCCAGCACTCTAAATAACTGTACAAAGCCTGCTGGGTTTAGTTCTATATTTGTACTATCATCACAGCTGTAGAAAGTGACTCCCCTTGAGTTCAGGGAATACACTTTCCCAAAGCACTGCATTTAGAGGTTTAGAAAGACTTTGTTAAAGTTCAGTATGACAGTATTAGTAGTATTAATGTTTAGCTTTTTTGTTTTGTTTTGTTAGGGAAAATATATTTGAAAACATTAGAGATATCTCAGTCCAGGTCAAGTAGAGAAGGCTGCCTCCATCAGTCTGCTCTTTCTAAACACAGTTGCTATATATTTTTTTAATCCCACAACCCTAAATACCATCTCTCTTCATGCCCCTGCTTGTTGAAAAACAGATCTTCCTTGCTACCTTTCACTTGCAATTGGAGTGGTCAAGCATCAGGCTTGGTGATCTCAGGGAAGCCCTTGGTGTTGTGCAGAGTACTGGAATGAGAAGAAATGAAGAAGTAAACAGTCTTGATAATGTATGTATACTTTGGAGTACCAGGAATATATATACTAAATGTGATCTTTGGTTTCAGAGCTCAATGCCTTTCAGTATTTCAATAACTCGGTGACTTAGAACTATTTATTAGAGACAGCAACATCTTTTTCATATGACAGTTAGAGTACTGTTATTTGGGAGATGAGCATCACTGGGCTGGTTTCAAGAGGACTAACAAATACTACAGAAGAACAGAATTTGGGGTAACAATGACATGGCGAGTCTTTTGAAACACACTTTTTGAGAAAGGGAAAGACAAATATGATGTATTTCTATTAGACTGATAAGCCTGGCTGAAGTTGTAGGACTAGGTCTGGCAAACCTGAGTGTGGAATTCTCTCAAGACTCAAGCAAATACACTTGTTTGCCAAGCCTGATTAATTTCATCAAAGGTCTGGAGATATTACTACTGAGGAAATTCAGAAGTGAGGTTAATAAGTTTCCCCACTGAATGTCATGGCTGCAAGCTAGATGATTCTTCTGCTTAGTCTAGTTGTACAGAAGTTTGATCTCACTATTCAGTGGCTGTATGCCTAAAACTATTATCGCTGTATGCTACCGCTTGATCATCAAAAAAACTCAGAATTTAATCCTTTAGATGTTGCTGTCCTAGGGTAGCAAAAATGGTGAAATCGTATGTATAATAGGAAAAGAAACATGTTAAGAGTAGACTACTAAAGAGATGCTCCTAGCACTTATTACTAATCACGATGTAAATGTTGGGTCTGTGATAAATACATAATGTTTTTCATTCAGGTGAATTACTGCTTATTTTTAAACATAGTCTCTCTTTGACTTGAAAAATTTGTTCTTTCTTAGTAGCTGTTTGCAACGGGACAATATACTATGGCTGCTGCGCTTGGGCAGGCCCACAGCTACCAGGGTCTCATATCTGTTTTCTGCATCTGATGGATATTCAAATGTGATGATTTGTATTATTTGCATACAGACAGAAGTGTGCAACCATTGCAGATAACTGTACTGAAGTGATATGTATGCTTTTTGTCTTTTAGAAACAAAATAATGGGAAACTCTTGGCTGTTTCATTTAACTTCATTGCAGCTGAACTCTTCTGTGAGGTGGTAAACACTGTACAGGCAAACCCCAAAGCCTTTGTGGTACTTGCCTGTGGAAATTTTGTGGACTAATCTACAGCTATGGAAGATGATCTTTGTTTCAGAGAAAAGGTTTCTTTTCAGTGGCCGTGAGCTAGGATCGCAGCTCTGCCCTTTCTGAGATGAATAACCCTAGTCTTGTGCCAGACTCATGAGAATTGCTTAGTGGGATTCTAGAGTGAGAACATATTTTTGCCTTGACTTGTCTTGGCATAAAGCTCTAATGATGCGTGACTGATATCTGTGATACAGATTCCAGCTAAATCATAGAATCATAGAATCACAGAATGATTTGGGTTAGAAGGGACCTCAAAGATCATCTAATTCCTAAGGAGGAAGAAGAAAGCATTCAGATAGGCATTTTTGTCCAACTGCATATTTTTTCTGAAGCAAAGAGTCATTTATGAAGGAGAAGCACTTATTCTGACAACAGGGAGGTCCCCCCTTAAAACAGTCGTAATAGTGTGTTGTTCTAACAATTAAGATGAATGCTTTCTCTGTGCCTGCTCTATGCTCTGACCATCAGTTGGATTGAAGGGTGGCATCAACAGAGCTGTAAGGAATTTTGTGTTGTTTTAAGCGCTGGGTTCCACTGTGGCGCCGAGTCAAGTGTCCTGTGGGAGCTTAGTGTCTTCCGGACAATTTGACCTGTTTTGAAATTGAAGTGGGAGGATGAAACCCCCTTAAGTTAAGGCAGGGAGCAGCAGAGTGTTTTGAAGCTGTTTTTTCTGAATTCTGTGCCATGCCTTCTCTTTTCACTGCTCTTCAACTACTCCAGTGCACCCTGCTGCTTGTATCATCAATATATCATCAATAAAATGAGGGAAAGGGAACATTTGGGATTCATTGTTTCAATATATGTTGCTTATACTAGTTTTTCCACTGTGCATGCACCTTCGACTGCAAGTTTCATATGACATCTTATTGATCTCACTCCTTACTCAAAGGTGTAGGATCTTTACTACTTAGAGCATAGAACCTCAGCATATTATAGAGGTGATGCTAATTCTAATTTTAAAGTCTTTATAAATCTGCACATAACTTTGTAGTGACAAAGGAGAGATAATCTAAAGCCATATAAAACATGTCTGGTTTTATGCAACTTGAAATCATGAATCTAAACATTTTTGGTTTAGGGGTAATCCTCTTTTAGAAGCAGATTTCTCTCACAGTTCTGGAAGTCTGTGCCGTATGGGCCTGTCTTAATTTCCCTCTTCTTTATACTTTCATTGTGGTGTAGCAGAACCTTCAGAACATAATTAACACATTTATTTTTGGTAGCGTACTTTTACAGGACTGTAGAAACAGTCTGTCTTGTATAGCTGCCTACACTGCACATTGAGCCAGAAAACTTTTTAAATAAACAAAAAACAACTGTACAGTTTAACAGAATATATGTAAAGATTAACTATCATTGTCATCCAATAGCCTTCCTTCTCATGTTACTTTGCCTTCCTCTTTCTCACATTTGAAATAGTTGCAGAGACAGAGATTTGAGATATAGCATCTGACAGGCAATAATGTCGCTGTGCTTGTGTACTTCAGTCCTGGCTTTTACAGGAATTGCACAACTGGGACTATTATGCCATTCATTGATTTTAAGTAGATAAATAGTGCTGTAGCTATCTCAGTAGATTGAAGAGGTTGTCTATTTAATTGCTTATCAATGTCAGGGTGCGGCACAGGCTGGTGGCCCTCTGGGGCCAGGGCGTCTGGAGCCACAGGATGTCCCCAGGCTGTCCCTGTCTCACCACCCTGGCCAGGAGCGGGGCAGCCAGGGGCACTGGGGCAGCACCAGACATCAGGCACCTCCCTGGGGAGGGGATGGGCCGAGGTTGGGCAGAGTAGGGCTACGGGGAACTGGAGACCATCCCTGCTGCAGCATCGCTGGGGCGGGGGCTGATGGCCCCAGGGGGCTGAGATGGGGTCCTGGGACCTGGGAGGGATGGGGGTTTGGAGGAAGCTGGTCAGGGCCAGTGAGCCCTGTTAGTGCCATCAAAGCCCCAACATTGAGTGGCTTGGCAATACTTGATTCTTCAAGTTTTTAAGTTTCATGCTGTTGTAGTTCTCAGGATAGATCTTGTTAAAAAGACACGGGAAGAATTAAATTTAGGAATCAGAAACCATCTGGCAATTTTGGAATATGGAAAAACACAGAGCAGCTCACTACATTTTTGGTAAAATCCCGTAGCATTCTTCTGAAGGAAAACAGCTGCTATATGAGACTTGCACCCTGATTGCAAGAGATAATTTGAAAGGTGTTAAAAGTGCCACTGACTGTTATCTTCTGCCATTTTATAATTCGCTCCTGCAAACAGGTATAACTTCATATGGTATTTACTAGAATGCAGGGTACCAAGGGGATGACTTGCTGCATCGATTGTTAAATGGGAAGTGCTTGAGGGCTGAAGCCTAGCAGGGGGATGAGAATCTCCATTTATGTACATCCTTGAGTTTTTAACTGTTAAACTGGTGTAGCTGTGCTTGAAAATCTTCAGGGTGCTAGAAATTAATTAATACAAAACCAGCGAATTTGTTTTTACTATCAGTTGACTCTAATTTGAGGTAGTAGGCATTAATGCTTTAAGAATACCTTTTGCCAGGCCTAACTAGAAGTTCACAGAAAAATATCTCAAGGAATATTTTTGTTAAAGAATTTTGGTTAATTGAAATAGAAACATTCTCTAAAATAATGGAATATCAATGGAAGTCTGGCAAAAAAGTGTTTGTGTCAAGTACTTGTCCATATATACATTCACACTGGGCATAATCTCTTTACAGATTTTGAGCCCAGTTCCTTGTGCCACCACATGACTCAGGATTTGCACACACTCTGCCCTCCCTCATTAAAGGGAAATGTGCACTGTACAGTTCCTCTCAATTCTTATTTGGCTAAGTAGGACTTGTTTTTCAGCTTAGTAAATTGACCTGATGCATCAGTAGACATACCCAAACAACTCCTCTTTTACCTTAATGCCACACTTTACTTTTTTTATTCTACCACTATTTTACTTTCATTCCTATTTTTTTTCATTACATTGTGTTGATGTTTACCTCATTACATCAACAGTGAAGATAATGGGAAGGAGTTGTTTGTTTTCGGACAACATGGAACATTTTCTTCCTTTTATTTTTTTTTCCTTTCAATTATTTATCTTTTATTTCTATTTTGTTTTGTTATGTCTTTTTGTAAAGATGACTTTAAGATGTCCCATATAGGAAGGCCACAAGAGATATTTCTAGAAAAAAATCATGCCACCACACTGTGCTATACAACACAGGTTACATTGCAAAGATTGCTGCCACTTTGAGTTTTTATTGGAAACAAGCTTTGATGGGATGGTCAGTGCATGTACCTTGTTATAGGTGCTGGACATAGACTTTTCTTTGGGAATGGAGTCCTGGGTAGGAGTAGACCTCTCCAGACTTCACTTTTATTGGGGCGTGTATGTTACACTGTACATCAGTCAGTGTCAACAGATGAAGGAGGACCTCAAGGGGTTCTGCAGTTTCCTCACATGAATGTAGGGTCATTCCTGGCAGAGTTATCTGACCTGCAGCTACACTACTGTGTCCATTTTTGGGACCCCAATCACAGAATCACAGAATGATTTGGGTTGGAAGGGACTGGAAGGCTGCTATAAGGTCTCCCTGGAGCCTTCTGTTCTCCAGGCTGAACAACCCCAACTCTCTCAGCCTGTCTTCATATGAGAGGTGCTCCAGCCCTCTGATCATCTTCATGACCCTCCTCTGGACTTGCTCCAATCAATACAAGAAAGACAACAATAAACTGATGTGTATTCAGTGGAGGGCCACTAAGGTGGCTAGGGGACGAGTTTCACATGACTTCATTGGGGCAGCATGTTTAAGGAGGGAAGGTCTGAATGCTGCGTTTTCTATAGCACAGCACAAACGCACAGCCCTCCAACAGAGCAACGAGACTTATTTCCTGTGCCACTATATGAACTGTGAGATTCTGCCCTTACTGTAGATCTGGGACTCATGTATGTGAAGCTGAACTTTAAATTTAGGCTAGGACTTGGCTCAGTGAAGATCACACTCCTCCCTCCACCGACTGGTGAGAGCTCTGAAGGACCATTTCCTTTACAGGACCATAAGACCATTAAGGGACTTTTGCATTTATGGTATCATCATAGCTGGTGTAAAAGGTAGAAGTTAGATGCCCTGATGCCACGGGAGATGAAAAGCTCTCTTTGACCTCCGGGTGGCACTGCTTAAAAACGCTTCTGTTTTCTTTAAGGCTCTTTGTAGAAACTGGCTATCATGTGTTTCACAACTGCATCATCATGCACAACAGATAAACTGGTAAGTAAGGAAAGTAGAGATTTCTTGTGAGAGCTTCTGATAACAAACCACAGATGCAGATCTCCAGGATTTTGTCACTTTGTGTCCGTTTTCTATATCCTACAATTTCAGCTTGCTGTTTTTCTGAACATAGAATCATGGAATCATAGAAGTATACTGATTGTTCTTCTGTATGCTACATGATAAAGTTTTTTTCTACAGTTTTTACCTGCACTATTTATATGACGTTAAACGGTAGAGGGGGAATCAGAATAGGAAATAGCACTTGTATCATTTACTTACCCCAGAGAAATACTGTGATATATATTCTTATATATATCAAATATTATTCCCTTCCATTGGTAGGAAAAGTCCAGAGTTGCCATCTTCAAGCTTCTTTAAAGTGAGAATTCAGCATCTGAAAATCATGATATTAAAAAGAAGAATTTCTGATTTTAAATTTATTTGCACCTGGGTTGTGAGTTGTCAGGGCACTTCCACGTTAGCTCTCTTCAGAACTGTCATTGTGACTAAAAGATGAGTGGAGATGTGATTATTCTTAATGAAGCTGAGACTCTCACTTATTGTCAGATTTTATGGAAGACACCACAGGCTATGAAAGTCACAAGAAAGCTGAGACAACTGGTGGTGTTGCCTAGACACTGAGTGTACACACACTGTCTCCTATTACACCTTGCCTTCCATAATCCCATCTCAACAGCAGGTCCTCTCTTTAAACAGGAGAGAAGCTTGGGGCAGATGCAGAGTTATGGTCTTACCTAGGTTCTGCAGTCATTTACTTAGATTAGGTAGAGACTACTTTATTCCTGCATTTGAAATAGTCTGTTACTGACCCATTGATGGAACGCAGAGGTAGGATGTGGGAGGAGATCTGAAGAGGATCAGATAAGCACTGGGGTAAGGAGGAATCCTTACTCTATTAAAAAGTAAAATGTTATGATCAAAGCCTTCAAGCTATCATCCTACTTATTTATTTTAACAGCAGATTTCTGTTGATTTTGGAACTCATATAGTTTTAATTTATTTTCTGCTTCTCTGAAATTTTCCTTGTCTTCAGGTACTGGGAAGAAGATCTGCAAGGAATATTGAAAGGAGAAGAAAAAATACCTCAGGATTTGGCCAGAATATGTGCTTTGGTATTTTGCTCTTCAAAACCAGTTTCTGTATCAGACAAGATCATCTACACACTGAAATATTGATATATTATGTGGTGTCTTTTAGGTGTTATGCCCTGATTCACCAGAGCAGGCCTCTGTTTTCACGTAACTGCAGCAATTTAAATGAAACAATTTTCTAAACTACAGTGCTCCTCAGTAAAGTTCTCAGTAGTACCTTATTGCATCTGTCATGTAATTCAAAATGAGTAATAGAACATAGATTTTTATTACATTATTTGAGAATTTGCATAGATTGTTTGGCCTGGGTGTAGGATTTGGAACTGTTCCTAAACTCTCATAAATCTGTTCTTGGATTTCCATGGAAATACATTTCCATGCATTGCATATAGGCTATAAAGGGTCACTAACTAATGTTTGTGCAATGTTTCGCATGCCGTCTTTGCTAGTGTAATTGATCTATCTCATTAATGAGTAAGTCAGATTCTTAAGAGGTGCCAAACTCTTTATGATAACCATAAGCTGTTATGTGAGTATTGGAGGTGTAGAATAAGAACTTATAGATCTTAAATATTTTTAAAAGCTTAAATCAAATATTTCTCTACAGTGTCAAACTCTATTGCAAAATAAAATGTTTGTACAAGGGAAAGTTTGCAGTACGGAAGACACATGTTACAGAATATCAGTCATTTATACACCACTCAAAGATTAACAACAGAAACTATGATAACAGAGCAATCAGTCTGTTGCTTAAGTGTTTGATAATATGTTTGCTGTTGCTATAGGTACTAAGGAAAATGATACTAAACTAACATCAACATTTGCTTTCAGCTAGGGCAATAGCATCTGAAACAGTGTAGGTGGAACATGTGTGAGAGGAAAGAAGCAGTATCCATCACTTAAATACCGTCTCTGTAACTTTGATTTTTCTCTCACGTATTATAGGGCTTCAAAGACCTCAGTGGCTTTTAAGTTGCTTTCCAGAGGGTCAGGTAATACTTCTGCCTTTTTCCTCATGATTTTTTCTATAGAGTAATAATATATCAGGATGAATTTATAATCTGATTACACGGCAGCATAGTATATTTTTTCAGGGTTTTTTTTGGAAGAGTTTGGGACAAAAATATTTGTTTGTAACACTTTGATAAATGTTAAATTTGTTAATGTATTAATTGTTCTACCTGATATGTTCTCTGTCAGCCTTAGGAAAAATTGGTATTTTTAAATTTGGCTAAGAAAGTTAATCACACTTCCTCATACCTGTCTTTCTTACTAGTTAATTCCATCTCCACAGGATCAGAGGCCTTGCAACTTTCTCTGGTTTCAGTGACAGCCTCTTTTTTTTTTTTTTTAAAGACCAGTTTTATTTAGATGCTTAACTTTAAGTGCCTATATTTGAAAACTTTGTGTTAGTGATTATGAATACAACTTCAAAATAGATCAGATTAAAGGATGTCAGTTAAAAAAAGTTATAGGCCATGCTGGGGAGTAGCACATTCTGTTAGAGTATAAAATTGAGGAAAATATATAAACAAGAAAGAATAGTTTCTTATTTTCCTTTGTAACTGTCCACTGCAGTCCTAGGAACTCTTTCTTTGAATTTTTAGTCAACATAAAATACTTTGCCCTTGTGAAAACTATTTTTTCAGAGTTGTATTTTACCACTTTTACAGCACAAATAAAATTAAAAGTCTTTAATTTGCAGAAAATTTGATCTACAATTTTTGAAAATCCTAAACCACATAGGGATATGGACAAACCAAAACCATTGACTGGCTTATGTGGCCTATCTTGTAAATTTTCTCCCATGTTTTACTGAGTTTAAGAAAAGGACAATTTCTTACACTTACAGTGCCAGCAGTGAGCCTGAGCACAGCAATTGTCTATTTTGCTCTCTTTTTTCCTACCACATGGAGCTATTTGCTCTTGGCTGAATGTGGAATGTACATTACGAAGCACTGGTAGTTATCCATCGGTACTGTTATATATTTATAAATCCAGGTTCATGGATTCTTCCAGCCTGGTAAAATATATTAAGAGCGTTCCATCCAAAATCCATGAGAATGACACTAGAGTATTGCTGAGTGGCCAGAGACATCTTGAAAAACAGGCACCAAAGCATCTTCTTTCTTTCAAGAAAAAAACCCAGGCTGGAAGATATGCAGCAAAATGCTCCATCTCTCTGTGTCCTGAGCTCTAATTCTGGGACATTTTACCCGTGGCTATGCACCTCCTCCAAGAACAGGAGTGACAAAATACACAAGCTCTGACCCTGTGTGATTAGTGAAGGAAAAACCTTGAAGCTCTTGAGATGTCAGATATTTGCTTTAGAAACGTCTCAATTCAGACGTTATGATTAACATGCTGTATTAGCTTGGCCTTCACCACTGATTTCCAGTGGTCTGCTCGAGGTGTTCTGCACTGGGCAGCAGCAGTTACATTTTTTCCATTGGAATTTATTCATATTGTCTTTTATAAATTACACAGTTCTTGCTTTACCAGCTGTCACAGCTTTCACACAGCACATGCTGATACCATCCTTACCTACACAGGAAAACTGTAATGTTCTGAACAGTATAGAGTAACGTACAGCTGCAGTTGTGTGTGTTTGTGTACAGCAAAGCCTACACACTACTGATGAAATCAGGGTCTTACTGCGCTAGTTGTATGAACAACTTGTTGAACATGGTTTATGTCTCGGCACCCACAGTTTAAATATGGAGAGGCAAAGTGTGATGAAGGGATAGAAGCTTTTTATCTGCCATACTCTCTAGATCCTATATTTCAGTCTAAGTGATATGGTTTAGAAACGTTAAAACATACAGAATCATAAGGATTAAGGTCGTAAAGGAGACTAGGAGATCATCTAATTGGGTATGTGGAACCTCTTCAGGCAGCTTCTCTAGTTTTTTTTTAGAGTCCATGAAGTCAGTTTACCTTAAGGTATCAATTTATGGTTAATACATACACTGGCTTCCTAAGATGAAAGACGTTTGATTGAAGGGGCTGCTCTTGTGTAAAGAAATCAATTTTGTTGATTTTAATATGGCTAAATTGCTGCAATAAATTATTGTACACAAGCCTACAGAGTGCTGGGCTGGGAAAACTGTGCCTTTCTGTTTTCTGATCATTCTTATGTAAAGATACTTGTGTTTTGTTATCTCCATTGCCAGAGAACAAAGACAAAAGAGCATGTTCAGATGACACGATCACTGAACTGTCTTTTGGAGCCAGGAAATTAAAATGGAAATCAATACATGAATGATATTAACTTTTTGTATTGCTTTTGAGTGACAGAGGCCTGACTTGAGGTTTCTTTGAGAGTCAAACTTGGATTTATTTTTTAGAAGTATGAAATTACTTGTGCCAATTAGGACAAAATCCAGCAAGAAAAGCCATGAATCGCTCCAGAATAGGCAGTAGTGAATGCATATTACTGAGATGTTGGATGGTATGGACCTGCTTTATCACAGAAGTGAACTCAGCAGTATATTCTTTTTGATTTTTCTCCAGCTATGCTATGCAGACATAGATTTGGAGCTGACATACATCTCAAAGCTGAGTGTGTAAACACAGCAAGTTTATGTTTGCCTTTAAAGACAAACCCAACAAACAATTCTGGAGATGCTGAATTCTTCCATGAGGTTCCTAGATACCTAACTTGGGACTGCAGATGCGTGGCTAGGTGGATTTAACTCTTACCGATATGCTTAAGAGGAAAATCTGTTCTACTTCTTTTGACTGTGGTTAGGGATGATTGCTAGTACTAAGGGGAATGACATAGCTATATCCATATTTATAGTGCTGAAGTTATCTTAATTAACCTAATGGTAGCAAAACACATGCTCTCAGCTTTCGTTATCTTATTTGTTACAATGTAAACCATTTTACACGCACATCTAAAAGCAAGTGGCTTATTTGTACAGTTATAAACCTTTAAAAAGATATCTTAATGAGCCCCACCTTGTTCAAGTGAACGTTCAATGCATTTACTGTTTGTGCCATGGCAATACACGCTTTCTGTTTCTTTGTATGTGTTCTACTGCCTTGGTATCACTTGTGTCAGCAAAACATGCAAAATAAATAGTATCCTTAGAAACTGTAAACTAAACGTGGGAACACAATTGGTGCCATATAGTTTGTGATTGCATTTTGTGTTCTGAAATGTGATAAAGATCACCTGGGAATGACTTTTCAAACCATAGTTGTACAATATTCAGTGACACAAATTGCCATTCATGAGATTTTACCTGAATAATGAAATAGCACAGAAAAGGTATTTGTTGTGCAAGGAACCAATTATGTTGTAACAATAGAGCTAGGACTAAAAATAGATCATATAAGAACTGTAAGAATGGGCTCTGTTTTCTTATTTTCATCATTAAATTCTTCAAATGAGTAAATAGTTGTAAAATTTCATTCTTTTTTCTATCTATCTAACATGCACATTTTGTGTGGGCAGTCCAGACAGATACCTCAGACCAAACCAGGCAAAAGTTGAGAACACATGGAAGTACTTTCTGATGGTTTAAAAGAAGTTGGTAAAATAGAGGGTATTTCCCAAGAAACTGAAAGTGTGGACTGCACCTTTGTTGTAGAGGCTTAAATGAGAGTATAGTTTTATTAAAAAAATTATCCTCATAACTACTTTCTCTGTCTCTGCCCTGCTCTGCTGCATTGTGCTAGCCATGATTCTCCAGATTTCATGAAAGTGATAGATTTAGTGGCATATTTCAGGAATTCTTTCCTGGTCCATTTGATGTGTAGATTCTTCACTGTATTGGAGAATAATAGGTGATCTGTGCAACCCTTCAATCTAACTTCAGCTGTGTTGTGCTGGTTTAGTAGAGGGAAAGGGATGACCACAAGGAATGAGAGAGAAAAGTCAAATCAAATAATATTAAGTCAATCAGCAATGAAGTTGCAAATTAATTGCTGTTTCCCATAACTAGGCCAATGTAGTTTTCAGGTGGTAAATTTGAAAGGAAAAAGTTTTTTTACCCCCACAAAACTTGAAATTGTGAAAAAATTTTGCCATAAGGTGTCATGGATGCTCAAAAGTATAAACAGACAAAGGAAGGAATAAAGAAAAGCTAATGGAGAATATATTCACCAGCAGCTGTTGAACTTTATGGTTTGCAAGCAACCTCTGACACAGGATGCCACTCAGTCCAAATTTTGGCAAGTTTGATGGGCCAGACAAAGTATCTGTAGATGCTATGGCCTTCCTCTCTAAGACTCTGCTGCTGGCCACGGTCAGAAATTCTGACTAAGCTGGTGTTTGGTCTGGCTTAGCCCCAGAGTTCTTAAGTTCAAAGATTTTTTCTTCACAAAGTTGAAAACCTTGCTTTTGCCATTCTGATGTGGGAGGATAGTAATGCATCAAATGGGTATTGTAGCTGTGAAGATCCCACTCAGTGCTGGTGTTTTATCACGCTGACTTAAAGCAATCTCTCTTTCCTCCACCCCCCAGTTTTGCTGCTGACAGATGACCCAAGAGGATTGTTTTATTCTATCCACATGACTCTGCTACTCAAGGATTTCTGAAAACTATGTGTCAAGGCAGAGCTGTCTAAGATACCTTCTGCCTCAAATTGTTAGGGTGAGCTCACACATTAGCAGCAGCCTTTCAGAGTTGACACTCCATGAAAGGAGCACTTTCTGCATAATTTCTGTTTTGTACATGCCTCCTCTGCCCCTTCAGCAAAGCACACTCTGCTGTTTCATGTCATCACTGCTCATTGTGAGGCGTTTCTTTTGTAGGTTGTAGGTACTTCAGCATTGGGCCTCATCTTTTTAAATGCCACAAAGATGTCATGAATATTTTCTGTGCTTCAATAACAACATAGTTATCAGGAGTATAAAAATTAATGGGAAACAATCTAACTGAAAAGACCAAAGACAATCAACAACATAAGAAAATATTTTCCTCCCACAATTTCTTTACCTACCACCTGCAGCTGAAAACAGCAAGTCTGTGATACAGGGTTTTTTCCCCAGTGATTTACATTTGCCAAGCAGTAAAAATGTTGTACTTTTCCTAACTGTTTGAATATGCAGGCCCACTCATCTTAAAAATAGTTCAGCTTTGAGTTTGTCTTTTTGTTCCTTTGACAGCTCTCTCTGACAAAGCAGTATTCTCCTCAATGCAAGGATGCTTTGGTCCCATTCTAAATGAATATCTACTGCGCATCTTTTGTTAGTCTCTTCAGTCAGCAAATGTCCTATTGTTACACAGTGATCTAGGTCCCCAAATTCATAGAGTACATTCTGACAAATTCAGAACAAAACCTGTGTTTTGTTCTAGTAGAAGAGCCAGCGTAATATGTTCAATATTATATTTGCACTTTATTCTAAAATATATTTTGACCTCACGTCTCTGCGGGAAGGTGCTGAGGGCTTTAGTCAAACAATATACTTCACGGTTCAAATCAGGTACCTAAATTTATTTTAAATCTCAAAATTTAGAGGAAGAGAAGGTTGAAGCAAGAACTAAGAGCTCAAAAAAGATAGTCTTACAAAGATTTAGACATTAAATATATTTGCTCATTCTGATCAGCTTAAGTTGAAATTGTTTTCTAAAGTTGCAATTATTTTCATCAGTCACTCAGAATACCCTGAACAGGTGCATTGTAAACTTTTAGGTAAAAGCATTTTATAATTTTTGCATTGTTTAAAAAATTGCACTTTTTAGAGCACTACTCCATGTACTACTTTAGTAAACAGAAACTCCTGTTGACTAACTGTGTTATTTTCTCCCACTTAACAACTTCACTTGTCTGGTTTAAGAAACTTGCTTAATCTGTTTGTTGTCTATAGTTAGTTATATCAAAAATCTAGATATTTCTCCTTAGTTTTGTGTTTCTGAATGATACTGGTTCTGGTTGTGTACTATTTACATAATTTAGATTTTGAATTTTGAAAATGTTTATGAATTTGCATTTTGGCATTTTAATGAAAATATCTAAGAAATAAATTGTATAGAAGATAATTTATTTCTTAAAGCTGTTAATTTATTTTTTTAAAATTTTTACTTTTGAAATTTTTCTGCAGTTAGAAATAATGCAAATATTGCTATAGATAAACAGAAGGAAGGCATGTTTTACAGGAAGCCTGAACGGAGTAGCAGCTAGAAAAGTTTGGGCAGGGGAGAAAGAGTGTTGTAAGGCCACAGTTGGGAGCTCCTACATTAGACAACTCATGCTAAGTTTGATAGTAGCTGAAGGTGTTCAACATTACAGTGCCTGCCCAAACGTTAGGCTTTGTTCTTGTTAATCACTTAAGTGTTTGCCTTCCTTGAATTTTGACTTCAGGCGGGCCAGGCTACAAACATACAGCTACCAGATATTGAAGTACTTTATTCCACTGGGTCTTTCTGCCAGATAAATTTATAAGGTATTATAGTAGAAGTTGAACTATTCAGGTAGTTGGAGCTCATTAGGCATAGTTCTACCTGTTTGGGTCATTTACAGCCCTACATTTATTAGCATGTTGGCCCAGAAGATGGAATCGGCTTAGTTTGTGGATAAAACCACAGGTAACTGAAGCTTAAGCAGAGCAAGATGGATGTGGTACTGGTGAACAGGAGATACCGAGAAGCTCTTGCCCATGATGCAGTCTTCTCTGGGTAAAAGATACACATTTGTAACCTACCCTTTAACTTCATAGTTGAGGACTTCTCCTGTATTCCTTGTTGATTCTAGATTTTTCTTCTGTCATGGTGGACTATGGCCTGGATGTTGGTCTGTCTGTAGGCCTGTGATCAACCTAGACATCATTGCTTAGGAAAGTGACATGGAGTCCCTTGGACGCCTCCTCAGCAGCACTATGTATTAGTGAACGTGCCGGCTTGCCTTCTGCTTGCTTCCCATAGAATTTTGAATCAGTTTATCTAAAAGATACTTGATGGCCTGGACTTAGACCATCTTAAATATAGATTAAAGCAATAACATCCTTCATCTGGAAAAAGGAATAAAAAAAGATGGGAGTTGTGCTAGAAATAACTTTTTTTTAGACTTAGCTCATATATGTGAATAGAATAGCTTCCACCCTTCTCACTTTCTCATCTTCTGAGGACAACGTTTCAGCAGAAAAGGCACAGTTTTCCATGAGAAGAAAGTTTGTTTTTCCAGTCCAGAATTTACTAAAAATTTGTAGTGTTGTTTATAAAACAAAAGCCTGTTTTAAAGCTTACCATAAAGCTTACCATCGTGCATACTTCTGCCTTTGGGAAGAGGAAAACAACATGTGACACAGGAAAATCAAAATATTCTTTGCAATATTGGTGAATGTACATACACTATCATGACAAGTGCAGTTTCATACCTTTGATATAATGCACAAATATTCACATAACAATTACATTTTGGACTGAAAGGAATTTAAGGGATTTTGATCAGTCTTGACTATTTTATTCAGACACAGCAAATTTCAGTTTTTGTAATTGCTGGTTTAAAGCTTAATGGAAAGTTTTTGTCTGTGTAATTTTTTTTCACCTAAAATGACTGTTCGTGTTACACTTGTGTAGAAATCCCAGAACATTTTATTTATTTTCATAGAATCATAGAATCATAGAATCATCTCGGTTGGAAAAGACCTTTAAGATCATCAAGTCCAACCACTAACCTAACCTTGCCATCCCATAACCACTAAACCATGTCCTCAAGTACCTTATCTATCCTTCTTTTAAATACGTCCAGGGACGGGGACTCAACCACCTCAACCACCAAAATTTTATTTTATTTTATTATTTTATTTTATTATTTTATTTTATTTTATTTTATTTTATTTTATTTTATTTTATTTTATTTTATTTTATTTTATTTTATTTTATTTTATTTTATTTTATTTTATTTTATTTTATCCTTCTCTTTATGACTGAGAAATGCAAAGCATATTTCCAGCTTCACTTCTTGGTAGACATAAGGGTTCTTTTGAAGTAAGTCTTGTCTATAGATAAACTAATTTTAGACAACCCAAAATGTATTTTGTGGTTTAGGTTGTGACATTAAATTGGTGACCTCTCTACCATGGTGAAATTTAAAGAAATATGCTGTGACCATTTCATAACAAGGGAGGATGCCCACTAAGCCAGATGGTTTACCTGTGTTCAGAAAAATCAATCATCAGTTTTTTTCAAAGCAGCATGACACATATCAGCTGAGATGATGCATATTCTTTGCTTTCCAATTAGTCTTTTCGAAACTAACAGACCCAGGATTTGAATGTTCATCAACCTTGTTGTGCGAGCTGCTCAGGCATCAGCTTTTAAATCTGTGGTTGTTTCAGTGAGAAATGAGAATCAAATTGTTGTGAGAGTTGCCTGCACACTGTTTAATAATAGCATCAAAATAACAGCAAGGGTAGAAGAAAAAATAATTAGCTAATTTATTTGGATTAGGACGCAGTTTTGTTGTTTGCTGCTGTTCTCAAACAGAGCTCTCTGGTCCTTAATTTCTAACAGCTGTTATACAGACGTATCTCACGACAAAGCCTATCCTTGTCTTTCTTTTGCAGGGTTAAAGATTGTGAGTGAGTGCATATTAGATATCTAATGCTCTTAGTCGATGATTTTGTGTGCTAAAGCCCCGAGGCAATAAAACTCAAAACAAATGCTGCTGCCATTTGTACCTTAGTTTACTTGCTGTGTGATTATGGATTACAAAGAATTTTAGACAGGATTATTTAGACTTCTGGAAATAGGTTAGTCATTAAACAAGTTTCTTTCTCTTATATGCCAACATCCGTGTTAAAAATGTCTGTGTTCAAATCCTCTGTCCAGCGTCAGCCTGTGGAGAGATGTTGTCGTTAGGTAACTCCAGCAGCAGTGGAGTCTCTCCTCCTCCTGTTCCTAACGCAGCTCTTTCTCTTTGGCTGTTTCTGCGGCCCTGACACCTTGACCCTCATCTGATACATTTGCACCAGAAAAGGACATGTGAAAATGTGATTCCACCTCTAGACTGTTACCTGGATGCAGATGAACAAGTGAATGCCTTAAAGCAGAGCTCTCTGCTGTGCTGGTTTGATCACCTCAATTTTTTTTCCCCTCCCAGGTACTTTTTGCAATAAAATTGTACCCGTTGGCTTGCCAAGAACTTTTCTTTTCTGTAGCCGAAGGGGGTAAAAACCCTGGGAACAAAGTTTACTTTGCTGTAGTAGATGTTTTGTATGTGAAATATATATTTTCAAAAAGGTAGAAGGACAAAAAGTAAAAGAAAAAAACAATTCCCAGTACAAGAAAGATGTGGTTGTCCTGGAGTGAGTCCAGCAAAGGGTCACTAAGATGATTAAGGAATTGGAGCATCTGACACGCAAAGCGAGGCTGAGAGCTGGGGTTGTTTAGCCTTGAGAAAAGTCAGGGGGATGTTGTCAGTCAATATAAATAGCTGATGGGAGAGGAGTGAAGAAGATGGAGCCAGACTCTTCTCAGTGGTATCTAGTGAAACAAGAGGCAATGGCCACAAATTGAAATCTAGGAAATTCCACTGGAATGTAAAAAACCCCCTCTTTTTTCATTGTGAGGCACAGGCTGCTCAGAGATTGTGGTGTCCCATCGTTGGCAACACTCAAAAGGCATCGGGGCATGGTCCCAGGCAATGTGCTCTGGCCCACCCAAGCAGTGGGTTGGACTGGGCAATTTCCAGAGGCACTTTCCAGCTTCAGCTGCTCTGTGATTCCAAGCCAAACCCCTTACAAACTACGTGTTGACAATCTGTTTATAACGATCTGAAGGGACACTAATATCTGCTTGTTCGTATGTCTCAAGAGGCACTTGTAACAGATAAATTAATGTTTGATAGACAGACAGTGTAGTCTGCATATTAAAGGACTAACTGGAACTTGCTTTCTTTATTGTAAGAAAGGGCAATATTCTTTATTCCATATGTATAATTCAGTGCATTTGACTGTATCCTCTAACCTAATTTTTCATCTGTTTTGGAGTAATGAAAGATTATTACTGCCTTTAAACTGCAAGAATTTGCACAGCATTTATCATACTTGAGAAAGGGTTCTGCATGGGGACCTTGGGTGCTAGACAACTGGAATATTTCCAGAAGTTTGTGGGATCTGTGTTTGTGCTATGATATTCACACGTAGAATCATAAACACATTTGCAGCTTTACAATATGAGTTTCTAAAGTCATCCTCTAAAATTTAACTATCAGCTTAATCTGAACACATGCAAAAAGTGTGTTTTTCTTCCTTTTTTGCCTGGTTCAAAACCCACTATACTCATTCATGTGAAATAAGTAAATGGTTACTTGAATTTATATGTCATTAAAGAATAATGCTACCAATCACTTCTGAAAATTGAGCTGCAGTTCTAGGTTTGTATCATGCAAGTATGAATTCTCTTGAAGCTAACGTTCCTTTGCAGATTGAGTCAGAGTGAAAACCCTATGAAAAATGTTGAAGTCTGCAAGTGAATACACCAGGAAGTGATTTATCTCAACAGGGAGGGAGCTAATCTTTTTCCAGTTTTTGTCTGGAAATTGATGGGTTCATTTCATAGATAAGGCTCTGGCATCAAAGACAAACTGAAATGAGGTGCTGCAAAAGGTTTATGGGTGGGGACAATATTAGTCAGTACCAGCACAGGAGCAAATTTTATCATCAGTTATAAATATCTTACTTGATGAAGTTAAGTGATATGAATAATTTTATATGACATTTCAAAAGTACCCATTTACAGCTGTTCTGTCAGTCTGATATTAAATATACGAGCAAATATAGAATCACAAATGACTGTGAAAGAAGACCTATCAGATTTGTGTGTTTTGAGGTGTATCTTTGTCAGAGATGGGGGCTGAGATAGGAAGTATGCCTGAGCATCGCACGACCTAGAACATTTTGCAATAGAATGTACCCCAGAAATATTTGAAACTTTATGCTTTAACAAGTCAGTCTCATTCCGAGATGTTAACAGAGAGCTCTTGGAATTGCTAGGCCAAATTCACTGTTGGTATAATTTAGTTTACTCAAATCTCTCATTTTTATAAAGAAATAGTAGAAGCTTGGAGGAGAAACCAAATGGGCTTCTTTTCCTTATATAGATTTTGCATCAGTATTTCTTTTTGCTTGAAATGAATTCACTTTAGCTTTGCCTCCCTAGAATGGACAGGGTTGTTCCATCAGGTCACAGATCTCTTAGGGGTCTTCTCTGTCCCTATGAGGCAGCTTGTTTCGATAGAATTCTTTCTTTTGTGAATAACTACTCATGTTATGGGAGTTTCTACTTTAGGATACTAATAACAAGATAAAAGCCCAGGAAATATAGTGCTACTACTTCATCATAAACTTTGGTACAAAGATTTTTTTTCTGTATTTGTCCATTGACATCACCAGGATTCTGATCTGAGCAGAATCGAATGTTCATATTGCACATATTCTCAAAGCAAATGTAGTGGCTAAATTTGACTCTTAGATGGATACATATTTGTTTTGCAGTGACTTCATGTGAACTTAAATTCAATTTTCTTTAAATAGAAAAAGATACCTTTTTAATTGAAATGTATTGGCTAATTACTGACATTGTTGTGAAGAGGAAAAGATTGAAGCACTGATTTGACATGTACTTTGTTTGCATTAAAGAGACATTACTATTTGCAAGCATAAAAATATTAATCTTTCAGCAATGTGCAGTAAGCATTTTGTAAAAGTACTTTTAACACTGAATAACATTTGGTGGCTTTCTTTTGAGCATCTCTGTTACTGTAAGTATGCATTTTTAAAGTCATGTTTTAGTTTTTCATGCATCAGTAATATTGAACTGCTTGTAGACTTTAATTGAATGGCATGGTTATAATATCACAGAAGGATCCACTTAATCTTCTGCTGGTGCAATTTGCTACAAGTGCCTGGGCATTAGGATGGTAACGCCAACCTATGTCAGCTGGCATGTGGCAGTCTCCCAGTTACTCAATTTTTAAATTCTAGTTTTAGATGTTGTGAAAAACAGCATTTACTTTTTAAGATGTGATTGTTATGCTGATTGTCATGTTAAATTCTAAACATGGCCTTCTCCCATCATGCAAGTATTTTTGAGATTTCAGGGTTTTTTTCCTAATTTTCAGTGAAGTCAGAGTTAAAAATCTCAAAAGAGGGAAGAAAAGAAATTGGCAACCAGCCAAGAAGAAAAAACTCTGATAAGTTTGAAATATTTCATTGAAATGATTTGATATGTTATTTTGATTGTGATCTTTTCTTTTTTTTTACCATTATGAACATATGGTAAGATTCTAAAAGAAAAGTGTCTTCAAACCGAAGAACTTAATTTTCATTTAGAAAATATCAAAATAAGATATTTGACAGCTTCAGGATTTTTTTTTTTTTTTTTTTTTTAGCATTTCAAGTCCTGAAATGCACTCAATAGTACATTTCCTCTGAATGGTTTCACTTTAGACACCTTTGAGCTGCAATTTTGTGGCCTAAGGTTATAAACCCTTGGTCACACTGCTAGCTCCGTTCACTTGAATGGGATTACTCAGCCAAAGGACACAGTTTTTGTCAGTTTGTGGACTGGTTGTCTGAAATCCACCAGTATCAAGGGAAATATCGCTGTGACTAAAGACTTACTATTATAAGACTGAGGATTTTAGCTCTGAATCCTTTGAAGATAACTAAGGCAAAAAGTATTTTCAGCCTCATTTGTCTCTTATCTACATCTACTGCTACCAGGCATTGTGTTTAAAAAAAGGAATATTTATGAGGCAGTAATTCTCATGAAACACCTTGATTTTCAGCTAGATGAAATGCACAAGCGAGGAGCTGCAGTTGCTGAATTCTGTGTTTCTCCTGGGGAGCTGCAGTGGGTTAGCCTCGGCTAAGGGACAAACACCCACCGAGCTGCTCACCCACTCCCCTCCTCAGGGGAGCAGGGGGAGAAAATAGGATGAGAAAACTCATGGGTTGAGATAAAGTCAGAGAAATTGCATACCAATTACTGTTCTGTGTAAAACAATCCTGACTTGGGGAAAATGAATTTAATTTATTGCCAATGAAAATAGATCCAGGTAGCAAGAAACAAAGACAAACAGCAAACCAACACCTTTCCCCTCCCTCTTCCAGGCTCAACTTCACTCCTTCACTCCAGACCCCTCCACCTACCCCCCCGAGCTGTGCAGGGAGGGATGGGGGTACAGTCAGCCCGTAATAGATCCTCTCAGCTTCTCCTTCCATCTGACACTTTTCCTCTGCTTCAGTGTGAGTCCTTCCATGAGCTGCAGTCCTACAGGAAAAAACCATGCTCCAGCAAGAGGTCTCCCCAGGCCACAGTTCAGATCTCTGCTCCAGTGTGGGCTGTGCCAGGTGCTGCTGGGGAGTCCCTGCTCCAGCACCTGGAGGGCCTCCTCCCCTCCTTCTTCTCTGGCCATGGTGCTCATACTCTTCTTTCTCTTCTCTTCTCTTCTCTTCTCTTCTCTTCTCTTCTCTTCTCTTCTCTTCTCNATGGGCTTGGCTGTGTCCTGTGGTGGGTCTGTTGGAGCTGGCTGGAATCAGCTGTGTCCTGCACAGGGCAGCCTCAGCCTCCTCCCACTCCTCCCCATATCCCTCCTGCTGCCGAAACCTTGACACTCACACCCAATTCATGAGCTTGTCTGTCTGCAGCTCTGCCAACAGTGCTTTTAAAAATAAATCCGGGAATATACCTTTGGTTTATGCCATCAAAGATGGCGTAGTCTAAGACTGTTGTGGAAGTAACAAATCTTCTAACTTGACAGCATATAAAAGCCATTCCATTAGCTAATAACATGTATTTATTTATTTATTTATTTAGTCAGAGTATATACATATATGTATGTATAAAAGAACAGATTTTATTATGAGCTATTAAACATGATTTTTGAGAGCAGAATATCAATTATGAGTCATCACTATCCCTTCCATGATCCCATTCTCCAGCCTTGAGATTTACACTTCTGTTCTCACTTAAAGTGACCATTAAAACTTTTATATCATGATATCTCTTACATATTTGTGTAGTGTATGTAGTGGGATTGGGAGCACATGCAATACAGAATGAAACTGCCTTATTGAAGATAGATAAAAGATAAATCAAAATGAATCAGTTCAACAAAGCTCTGATGTATTTAAAAATAAGAAAATGCACAACTATTCTGAGAAATGGTAAATAACAGTGGCAAAATTTCAAGCAGAGTGATAGGAATTAAGGGCCAGAGAGCACTGATAAAAGAGTAGGAAACTTTTACAACTAAACTATGACTCTATTTGAAAAATGGGGGGGGAAAAGAACTCCCTTTTTTTTCTTCCAAAGAGATATCCAAAATTTCTCACTTGATCTTCAAAGTTTATAAATATTGATACAAAAATAGGCTGACCTTGCAGACCCTCAATGTTCAGAAAGCATAGGCTAAATAGGAGGAATAAACCCTGGGATCTGGCTGGCATGCAAATATACTACAGGTATTTCTGACTCCTGCATGTAGTATGCAGATCTATGTTTGTGTAGACATTTATGCTAAACTTATGTATCATTGTTCTGAATAAGGAAGGACTTGTGCACATATTTAATTAATTTTCTAAATTGATAGTATACTTAATGGCATCTTCATTTCCTTAATGCAAGTTTTGTGGTGTTGCAATATGATCTAGACTTAGTTATTGCTAGGATATTCAGCACAAACGAATATGGTCTATATCTTGGTGAATATACCTCCCTCTTTCAATGGATATACTACTTCTCTCTCTCTCAATATGTGTATATATATGAAAAAAGTTTTAAATATAGAAAGTAAAATAAACTTAAGTGGTTTCTGATACAGCAGATTGGGAGAATGCGAGAGAATGACTGAGTTATTTTAAAACCAGTATAGAGGTAGTGTTTTGAAAGGCAACAAAGAGAAACTTCAGATGACTGTTAGGAGTTTGCAGCTGAGCTGCATTCACAACAGCTTGATCTCCCAGAGAAAGCGAGGAATCCATCACGAGGTTCACCTGAAAATAGTTTAAACAAAATTATCTGGATTCTGCTGTAAGGAATAATCGCGATGTGACTAAGAGGTGCATCTGTCTCAGGAATAACGCTTGTAATTTCTATCTTGCAGGAATATACTTCCCATTGTACTTTTTTCTAAGCCAAGATGTGTGCATGGGTGTGCACATGTGCGTGTGTGCGCGCATGTGTGGAGGGGGCTTCAGTACTGCTCTTGTTTAGCACATTAGTTTGCCAAGCTGGTAGAAATAGTTCTCACAAATAAAAACCAACCTATTTTGAATCAGTTCTTTTTGTAGAGTACAAACATGTTGCTATTAATTAGTACTCCTTCGTCTTATCTTCTTGCTGCTGCAGTTATTTTAAGGTGCATCTTGATAGGGAGCTTTTTCTCAGTTGCAAACAAGCTCGTTATTTATTGCAGTATAAACAAACCCAGGTGTGTTAGAAATTATCTCTCAATTGAAATTTTTACTTTGAGAAAAGTCTGTGAAAACTTGTAATTTAAGGCATATGAATGGCAATAAAAAGAAAGAAATATCTAAATGACAATTTGCTTTTTAGCCCTGAAATGAGGCCACACAAACATTGCTTTGCACCCCCATTTGCTACAGTGTTTCTGAACAGAGATAAGTTAAGGAGTAGTATCCTGAGAGCATTCTGAACAAAGCCTATTACATTTTCATTTTCTCTGTGGTTCAAAAAGGCAGAAGAGTAACTCAGTTCAGTCTGAGGTTATATATCTTAGAAAAATGGTGCAATGACTACAATATCCTCTGATATCATCATAAGTAGGTGTACGAGGTGGCAAAACACATACTGTGTTTTTCCAGGAGCAAGTCGTCTAATTCTCAAAAGCAAAAATAAACCCAAAATAGCATTAAACCAATAAGACAGTCTAATTGCTTAGAGACAGTTTGCGTGACCAGATTATAGTATGTCACTTCTTTTTAGATCAGTCTCTTCTAAGTAAACAGACATCCTTCAGCATCTGGGTATTTCCCTGTGGCAGTCTGCTAAGAAAAACATGAGAGGATATCTATCCGACATCGCTCTTTCCGCGAGCTGTTCCCCGTGATTTATTTGAAGTCCCGAGGATTGCTTATCTGCCGAGATAGAGCAGCAGAGCCCGCGCGCCCGGCCGCTTGCTCCGTGCGGTGGGTCTATTGTTCTGTCACGGCTCCTGAGAGATTGCTGTGGGTTGACCTTGGCTGCTGACCTGATCAGAGGTGATTTTGCAAATGCTGGTTTATTTCAGCAACGTTCAAATAACTTTTTGCAAGTCGTTTTTTTTTTTTCTTAACACATTCCAATTGAAATGCCACGAGGATTATGAGTCCAAGTAGAGGTTGCTCCGGAGGGGACTCTGTATTTCTGCGTTATTTTTTTATTCTCTAAGGCCTTGTGCTATCTTTTGCATCTCTGCAGACTGCCTGCGAAAAGAGGGAGTTGACTGCTGCCCTTCAGAAGAAAAGCGTAACTACATAAATGCGCCTTTAGAGTCTGAGGGAAGCAAGGCCAATATTGATTTAAAGCACACCTTCTTTGTCCGTATAATACAAACCCGTATGTTATCATTGTCACAAGGTTCCAAGGTGTTCAGCTGAATATACCTCTCCAGTTTAGCATCCCTTTAGACCATGTTAGATCTATATAAGAATACTACTTTCCTTCATCGTGATCTGCAAATTTGAGCATTTTGTTTCTTAATTAGTGTTTGAAATTGTGAAGAAGTAGTTATGGGACAATAACACAAAAAATTAACTCATTAAAAATTGTCATTTTTAAATTAGAAAATCAGTTGCAAATATTGCTTAATATTCAGTATAGTGAAGAGAAGAGCATGAATTCATTTAACAGAACAGCACAATATAATGCAGCTGTATCCTGAAGGCGAGTGAAGCATCTGAGCGTACCCCCTTTCCAAATGCAGTCACGTTCCCCAGACACCTCACAGGTAAGAGCTAGCTGCTTGGTAAGGGCGTTGCTGATGCAGCGTGGCTGTCCTCCTCATCCGGCAAGCAAAGCGGAAAAAGTAGAAATAAATTTAGGTAAAATTCCTGGGTCTGCTCATGCTGTGTTAGGCAAGCGGAAAGAGGAGCACGGGTGGTTGGCTGCAGAGCTGAAGTGAGATGAATAGAACGGGCAAAAGCAGAAAGAGAGTATATGTTTTCCAAGTCTAAAATAAGTAAAAGTACAAATTTAAACACTTCAATATTATGGAAAACAATAACTTTTCAGTTGGTTCAAAATTAATTGTAGATTTTTTGTTGTCTTTTCAATTTATGAATTTTCTGAGATTTTGACTCCCTGACAAAACTCATAAAGGGAAAAAGTCAAAAACTAACAGTTGATGAGATGGAGAAGGAGGGGATTTTTTGTCTCAAGTGAAAGATATTAGTAGTAAAAGGAAGAAAGCTTGAAAATGCATCAACTTTCTGCTGTAATGGAGCAGCAGAAGCAGAAACATTATAAAACTGTATCGACAGCCAGGCCTTTCCGTCACTGACCTCTTAGTTTTTAATGATGTTGTCTTCTAAGTTAACTCATCTGCTCTTTCTTGGCTTTGCGATGTGGTTTCACTGCAGAATGACCACAAAGAACACTCCAGAGATCAGTCTGATCAAGTGGGGAAATGAATAGATCCTTTACAGGACAAATTACATGTACTGCAGTGTTATCTATGTCAAGCACAGAGTAAATTTTTTGATTAAAGAAATTCAAGAGATATGAAAAATATTAGTGGGTCACTTATTCTATAGCTTGCTAATGTATGCTTTCCTTTCTAAAAAAAAAATAAAATTTCAATACCTTATCTAGTCTAATTTCAGTGCCTCGTATAATGAAACTTTAAAGTACTCTTCTTTTTTTTTTTTTT
>VXBL01008896.1:58196-81409 GCA_013400195.1 Aramus guarauna
TTTTTTTCCTTAATAAAAGTGCTTAAAGACAGCAGCAATACTCTTCACCATTCTGTCTGTGGTCATGTACGTAACTCACAGACTTCCTACTTACAAATATTTTAATTGCTTTTGTTAATTTAATTATAACTTGATTAAAAATGAATGACATCGATACCAAAATATTTTTATTAAATGAAAAATACATAATCTTACTACAGAAAGTTTAATTAAAATGAAGTAGTACCATTTTGTTTATGTATAATTTTTTATCAATATTACTGTGTGTGGAAAAATTTATGTTGACAACATCTGATGCTTCATTGAGATAGAGGAAAAGAATGATAGATGGAAATTTGCTGGTGATAACACCTAACATGATTTGACTGTTTTTAGATGGAGTTGGACATTGCCTTTCTATTTTTTATTTAGCATATATCCAAAATTCTTTATCCATCTAATGTCACTATTTAATATTATTTGAGATTAGAAACCGGCACTATGCCAAAAATACAATGCAGAAATACAGGCTGGATGTCTTCATAGAAAAAAGCAATTCATTTATCTAATTGGCTCAAAATTCAATACATGTATAGAGTCAGTCCTTTCATAAAATACCAGCCCTGCATGTGAGGGAGTTTAGAGGAATGTATTTTCAAGTCAAAACAAAATGAAAGGGAAACAACAGGTCTGGGAATATACAATCAAGACACTGGAAAATGACAATTTAATCCAAAGGATGTAAAAGTAACTGAAGATATCTGAGCAGAGTTTGTGTCTGTGTGTGTGTCTATGCGTATCTATATATGTTTAGTTAGATATAAACATGCATATGCAGAAATATCTGCTTATAACATTTGTATATAAGTATAGGGGAGAATAAATGTAGAAGGGGAAAAAACAAGTATCCTGGAGGGCTACAGTAATAGAAGTGGTGACTGTCTTCAGATCTAAAACTCAGTGTGGGAATCCGGGATTGATTTTAGGAGCATGCATTCAGCTCCGTTATTTGCATCCAGTAGTGCAAGTATGGCAGTCAAACATAATTCAGTAGTACCTGTATTGTCTTAGCTCTTGCTTGCACCTACAGTTAACACAACTGAGTAAGCCAAGCTCGTACTGGGGATTTGGGCACAGTGATACAACACTGGAGGTGGTTGGCTTGTTTCTGCTGGGCACCCTCAAGTTCCAGTTAGATATCTTGTTTCCTGGATCCTGGGCAGATGCAGAGCCTTTAGATTGGGGTCCATATTTGATACTATTTCCATGTCTGTCAAAGAAATGGGTATCTAAACCCAGGCTTAAAGTTAGGTGTGTCTCACCACTGGTCATTTGTAGCTATGAAGTCTGTTCTGGAATTAGAGGTTGTACGCAGAACAGTCTTTTCTTACGTAAAGCCTAGATAGGAGAAGGAGCATTGAGCTAGTTCACTGTCTTGAAAGCTAAGTTATATGGACTTGGATCCTTGCTCTACATCCGGCAGTGAACTGGACCTCTGGAATGGTAAGAGAGCTCTTGAACTGCTAGCCAGAGGAATGGAGGACAGCGTCAGCTTGCTGCCTGGGCTGTAAGAGGGGATGGTCAGATTGCTTCAGGCGAGATGGGCAAAGCAGTGACGAGCTGTGCATTGCACCAAAGCTAAGACATTAAGCAGCTTAGTGTTGTCAGAGCTGGAATGGTTGTACACGTGCCCAGCAGCAAAGCTTACTGTTAGCAGTTTAGGAGCCTTGGGAGCCTGGGTACCTACAGGAGTAGGCAGCAGATCAGAGCAAGTGTTTGAAGATGTAAATTTTGATCAAAGACTTTAAAGTGTTTGTAGGAGGCAAAGCTGTATAATATGTCTAAGCCTTGCCTTTTTCTCTTCTTGGCCTCAATTTATGAACTCACTGTCTCTAAAAGCAGCCTCTGAACTCCATCAAGGAAATAACACCAGACCTCAGCAAAGGATTTTACGATGTCCTCCAGGAGGAACCAAAAGATCTGTCCCTCATAGTCACTTATGCTGCTGGGGCTTCATGACATTTCTTTAGCTTCTACTTCACAATGTCTCTGTGAAATAGGACAGTTGGCAAGGTCATTGCACAGAATTTCAGATAGACAAAACAAGGCACACGGGGTTAAATTTCAATGTAAGCTGATAACAGCTTGGCCAGGGAACTCATGTGCTGCCTGCTTAATCTTTTTCTTTGACCATGCTCTTTGGGAGATGCAAAGAATTATAGTTATAAATGAACAGATGCCATAAGAAGTACAAGGAAGTTAAAAGAGTATAAAAAAAGAATGTATGACAACCCTAGCTGTCTTCACAAGTGAAATTTTCAGTAAAACATTAAGGTCCACACAGGAGTTTTCTAAATAATACAGGAAGAAGTCAATCTTTAATAAGCTGGCAGCACCAATTAGATCTGCAGTTAGTTGTAACATAACTGTTTTTTACAAATCATTGTGTATTAAGGTCAGTACAGGTGGCTGCATTATTAATTTGGTGAAAGGGCTGGGAGGGTCATGAAGGCAAATGTTCAAGGGAGAAAAGAATTTTTGAAATGTTGTAGGAGAAGAAAACTAGGGATAGGGGGAAATTTCTAGTCACTCTTTTTCCTGGTTAAAGAATTCCAGTTGCTTTTAAAGCATTCATATCACTGCAGTGAATTATGTAGATGTAATACAAACAAAGCAAAATGTAGTCTAGGACGTCTCTTTTTTCAGATGCCCATACTCAGAAAAAATGAAAATATGGCTGACCCCTTCAGCTAGTATATCTTACAGAACAGAAGGTAGGTGTAGATAGTTAAATACACCTGAGGCAAGAAAATGAGGAAAACTAAACATTTAACTCTGAGACAAGCCATACACTCCAGAATGAAATTGTAACCCCCTTAAAGATGATGGGTCAAGTTTTACTTCTAGCAGGCCAGAAATTTCCCATAGGAAGCTATCTTCTGAATACAAACAGATATTCGGATTTGAGTTAAATTTAGTGGTGATCAGAAAGCAGAACAGCTCAAACAGGACTTTTGCAGTCCATCTAACCATCCAGGCAGAGCTCTCTTAAAAGCAGGGCTCTGGTTTTGTTTTGTTTTCCTCCCCAGAGGCATACTTTTTCTTTCTTCTCATTCTGCATCCCCAGCTGTTGGTTATCAAATCTGTGTTGGAGAATTTAATGAATAAAAGTCTGCGGGGATTAACTTGATAAGAAGTTCATGTATATCAAACACTAAAATGCTGTCGTAATGCAATGGCTCAAAATCTTATCAGTACTAACATATTAATAGTGGCACATTTTTTGGAAGCCTTTGCTGGAAAGGATGTAAACAGGCTGGGCACACTGAAGGGAACTTGACCCAGGCCCCTGCTTCTAATGTGATAATTTCCTTTTTAGCTTGATAGCAGTTTCCTAGTTCCATACCTTACTGAACAGTCCAAATAAAAAAAAAAAAAAAAAAAAAAGGCAAAAAAAAAGAAGGCAAAAAAAGCAGATGTATAAGAGATTGAAGAGACTTGGAAATATCAGGCACATTATCAGCGTTTTCTTAGGGCATGAGGTCAACAGTAATGGTGTAGCAACTGACCGTTTTAAAGAAGTGACTCACACTTGAATGATAAAAATAGTCAAGTGTTAGCTGCTGTTCCATGTGGCGCCGACTTAAACAAAGGGTGTCATTCAAGGGCCATAGGATTGCCAGGCAGGGAGGGCCACATCGCACACGGTTCTGACCCTGCTCTGACTCAGGATAATGCCGCAGAAAAGGCTTCTTATGTTTCTCAACCTGGGATGCTGGTTATCTGCTGTGGAAAAAAGAAAATATCAGCAAATATGATAATGTAATTGCTAAAATATTTTTTCTTTCTTGGGCATCAGTTTCCTGGATATGATGCCGAAAAGCTAAAGACTCATAGAATGAGGTGGAAAGTGTTGGGTTATATTTAGGTACTTGTAGCATTTAATCAGCTCAGTTACTAAAGCGAAGTCCATAGAAAAGGAGTAGTAATTAGAAAGAGTAATGAAAAAAAAATTTACAATTGATGCTGTATTTTTCTGGGCTGATACAAAGAATTTTGGAGTCCGTTAAAAACTTTCTCTTGACTTTGAAA
The DNA here is from genome assembly GCA_013400195.1 of Aramus guarauna. NCBI lineage: Eukaryota > Metazoa > Chordata > Aves > Gruiformes > Aramidae > Aramus > Aramus guarauna. The sequence goes on from VXBL01008896.1 coordinate 62,268, forward strand.
ACTTCCACTTGAGCTTTGGTTCAGCCCAGGGACTGCAGGCCAAGTATTTGCTTATGGTGCTTGACCTAGGCCTTTTGCTGTAGAGCATGGTGTTGCAGGCTAACTGCAGGCACCAGACCTTCAGCTGGCCATCTCTATGCCATGGTCTTCCTAGAGGACACCCTTTGGAATCGAAAGGGAAACTGCCACTGATGCCTGTGGTCATTAGAGTAAATCCTTTGTACTTATCTGTCACTGCGTTCACGGTCAAACAAGAGCTTTTCTCTTTTCTTTTCAGTGAGAGACAAGAACTGAAGTTAGCCACTGCCTCACAGTCATATGTTCATAATTTCACTTATTGACCAGTCAATAACACTTACAAAAAATAGGACCAAGAGGGTCCTATTTTAATTTCAAGCAGGATTACAATTTTCTGGGTTGCTGTCATTCTCCTTTTTAAATTACGTGCCTGTTTATCTCCAGAACATCTTCAGTTCTCAGTTCTGATACTAAACAAACTGCTCACTTGAATGGATGAAAAGTGCTTTTGTGTTGATATTGATTGCTATAGGACTGTGAGAATTTTTTTGTGGCTTGTTAGCTTTAAGTCTGAATTAAGCATAATTCTTATCAATGTGATCTTTACTATAAAGTTGATGATTTCTTCTATCTTTGCAGAATATATGGAGTGTTTGTAGTACAAGAAGGAATGCAGTAGAACTTTTAAGTTACATATTCCTGGACAGAAGCTTTGTAAGCCTTTTGAAGTCTTAGGGAATTAAGGGGCATTCACACTGTCAAATGGTGACACATGTTTATCATCTTCACCACGTCCCAGAAGGAGTCTCTCTTAGAGACCTCCAGAAGGGCATCCTTTGGGTCTCAAATTCTAGTGCTACATGGAAGCCACTGATGGATTAGCTGGTTATCGAAAGTGGCTTTGCATGCACTGGAAAGCTAATGAGGGCAGCAATGATATTTTAAATCCTGTACTTAACAGAAAACTAACTCTATACAAAGTCCTGTATAAGTGGTTAAGTTGTAAGACATCAGAATAACACATAGAATTGTTCATCTTCTGAACAAGTGTAAACCACAGCATAAAAATGGAATAAAAGCAGTACATTAGCTAAAATAGATTAAGGACCTAAATAATTATATTAATGTAACATTTAAGAAAGCAATGTTTATAGCAAAATGCCTGTGCAGAATTATCATTTAATGATTGTGCCTATGCATCTTATGAAAGTGGAACTGAAATGATACTTTAAAACTTCTATAAATGTTGAATACTCTTCTAAGGAAAATAGTGAAAAACAAAAAACGCATGCAGTGGTAGTGTCTACTGAGCAGTGCTTTTCTTACTGTTCTACACAGCCAGTTTTGAGAGCTTGCTGTAATCCTGATTAAGCAAAGAAGCTCCAAATCAGATTATACATCTGGTAGCAATTAGATGGAACAGTTACCATCCGGGGACATAGTTATTTCCACTGAAACAAAAAACCCCCCACATTCTGTGGTATAGTTAAGCTACAGTTAGAGGTAATCCTGTCTCTTCCTAAACTATATTATACATTTATAATTGTTGCATTGATCTTTTCCCAACATGTTGAAATGAAGAATGTCTCATGGATGACAAAACTCCTTCAGACTGTTGTGTTTTATTGATTGTTGAGAAAGAAATTGTGAAACTATTTTCACTGTGATATCTGAATAGAGAAAATATGGGAGAATCTTTAGCACGAAGAAGATCATCTTGACGAAATGATTGAACAAAAGCAAGGATCAATGCCAGGAGATAGTTAATAAATAGTCTTAGAAAGTGAGCAGTAGAAGTTCCAGTTTAACATATTTAAAGTTTATATCACTAAAGAATTTAGTTTGGAGGATAACCCTATACTGATGACAAGATAGATTAGATCATCTACATTTCCCACCCGCATTTTTATTTTATGTGGTTCTGTGAGTCTCTTGAGAAATCTAAATGAACAGAAAATTATATAAATAAAATATTTAAAAGGTAAATAGAGTTCAAAAATAATATAAGAGGACTTGCTGAATGAGATGTTAGACACTGCTCTGAACAATGGCTACCCGAGGTGAACCTGGTCTGGTGATTAACATTAGCTGAGATTAAGCAAATGGATTATGATGTTTTTTCTAGCTGAGCACACTTGGAATAAGACTGAGGATGTTCATTTCATATGGCATAGACAATCACATGTACAATTTATAAATCTCTGAAAACAAGCTAACTATTCTTTTATTTACATAGCATGTGACTGTGGGTGAGTATGAGGAAATTATTTGCAATATTTACCAGCTATATGACATTAGACATATTCTTATATATTTAGAACAAAGTGTTCCACTTAGTGGCTTTATAAAATTCAACAACTTTGTGCATAAAATGTGAATGAGTGGGGTTTTTTATCAGAATGCAGGCAAAGGGATTAAACTCTGAAATCTGTTTGATTTTCTTGAGGAATAAAATTTTTAACATTATAATTGCCAAAATAGTTTAATAGACATTCTGTATCATGTAATATCAGCTATTTCTTAATTTTAGAATAAAATCATTTAAGTATGAAAATCAGTATTATGTTTAAGATGAAATGAAGCAATTACAGTGTGATAACCTGTAGTATGAAGTGGTAACTTCTAAATATGTTGATTATTCATTTGTTGAAATATCTGCTATTTGTAAGATGTAATTATAAGGTATCTGAAAGATGCACAATCAATTTTCACTATTAAAATTAATACTAGAATGTATTCATACATGGTGTGCTATGCAACTGTCAGTTCTCTACCAAAACTATCTGTTTTATCATTCATTTTATGTTTTGCTAAGGAAAACATCTTTTTCTAAATTACTTTTGTGAATTAGAATTATTTCATGTTTATAATGAAAATTGTCTTTTTTCTTTATATGTGTATTCTTTCTTTATTTTAGATTTCGCTACTTCCACAGTGTCAAGACTCAGTCTAATCGTTATCTTTATGTAAAATGTATTGTATTTCTCTTCCAAATGTTGATGCTTACATAGCTGAATATTTTACACAAGTACAAATATCCAGAACAGCTTCTGAGAGGCTAATTTAAAAGCAATTATCATCAGTAGTCTCAAGAGAAAATCCACCTATTTTGCAAGAGTGAATAATCATACATTTAGATGAAATTCCACTCCATTTTCATAAAGGGGGAGAAGTCATAGTACAGAGTAGCTGAGGAACTATGTCTGTTCGTTTCTGTCTCTGGTCATTATTGATGATATCTTAACGATTTTCTCCCCTTCCCCAGAGATCCTGGACTGGACTCTGTTAGTGAGCCCAAGTCATCTTGGCCAGTTAAATGGGGTAACATGACATTCAGTGCACTCAAGAACTTTACTACAGTCATTGCTGCTTTCATTGGAGTAGAACATTTGCTCTGAAAAGAGAGTAGGAAAGTTTGTGTTGTAGCTATCAGTAAAAAATATCTTTATGGATTTCCCCTAAGAATATCAATATAAACAGAATGACGCACGAAGCATAAAATGCCTGGTTCAAATTGTATCCCTAGTCTTAACTCCCCTGTCAACTTCTCAGTTTAGAAGTGTAATGAAAATTTAGGCAGCTAATGAAAAGATGTGTCAAACAAGATGAGCATGTAAACTGTCAGTGATTTCAGTTGAACTGGAGCTCCTCCCCACCACAGAAAGTAAGCCATTTCACTAGCCATCATGGACTGGGTCATATAAATTGCTGCAGCCAAGTTTGAAAGTTTCTTCCTGCATATTCCTTAATTAAATACATACAGTTGTTTTTTAAAATATTTAAAATTTTAAAAATTTTATTTTAAATGGACTTGTGATTACCTAAATCAATCTTGGTGTGCATCATTCTAGTGCAGACCTGTCTGGTTATTTTTCAGTTTTAGCTACAGCATAAATAATGTATTAAAAGGTGACATTTCTTCCTATGCTCTGATCATTTTTCAAAATAACAAAATTATTAACTCTTAGTGAAGGAAAAAACCCCAAACTGAAACCAGTGCATGACTGGAAAATCTCTAAGAATACAGTAAGATAAAATCTTGTTAAATCTGACTTGATTTGGACCTTGACTGTCTTGAAAAATAGCAACATTTTCTTATCAGTTTCAGAACTGATGTATGTAGTAGTAACATAGTCAAAATATTGTTTTCCATAGCTTCATTAAGAAAAATATGTAGCAGCCAGAAGAGATTGTTCCATTAGTCAATATGGCAGCTAGATCAAGGTGACATTGTCAAAGAATTTAGTTTATAATATTTTGATGACAAGCACGTTCCCTGAGACTACTGCAGGCTTTTCAGTAAAACTCTGCTAAAACTGCTTCCTTGAGGCTGATTAGTTGACTAGCCATTTCTACCCTGTGTTCCAGTCAAAGCAAGCCAATCATTAAGATAAAGCAATTTTATTCATTTAAAGGGTTGTCATTACAATATCTGTGTGTAGATTGGATTCAAATGGAAAGATTGTAGTGAGAGAGCTCTATTTTCAAGCCTGATGACTATGGGTATAGCTGTCAGAAATAATCTGCTGTTTAAAAGACAGGTATTTAAATGTTTCAATTTAAAGGCTACTTCTACCAAAGAATACCTGAAATTTTTGTGTCTTGCGAAAGGTTTTAAAGACTTTTCTCTTACGAAAAAGGTCTTATTTGATCAGTAGTTTTTTCCCTCAATATAAATGCAAATGTTGTAGTGGTTTATGTATCATGAAATATAAAAGTTATAATAGAAAAGCAAATGATCTGTTAATTTATGATGCAACTTAACTCTAAACCATGTTCTGGGCCTTGTTCTAGTATGGTTTACAGTGAAGTAAATCAGGAGCCTTTTTTTCTGATTTCAGTGGATTTGCCCTGGTATAAAACCAGTACATGAGATCAGAATGAATTGTATTGTCTTTCAGTTTTGTTATTTTGAACGGAATAGGGCTCATGCCTAGGTGTAAATTGCTCCCTCCTAATAAGGATCTTAAATATGAAATGTTGTCATTATCTGCATTCTCAAGAAAGAAAACATCTAGTTATCATTCTGGACTGACAAAATACCTTCCTCTAAGGTAAGGTCTCTTGTACAAAAATAATAAGAGGTTTGATACTGCATTGGAGAGTTTTGGCAATATATGCAAGTAGAGCTGTGCTAACAATCTGACAGTACTGGAGTCTTTGTGGAATTTAGAGATAGCAGCTTGGATCCATTTAAATCCAATGATTTTTGGCACAACTTGCTGCTGTTGGTTTCTTATAAATCCTCTTTCTGCACCTTTCAAAACGAAGACCATATTATTACTAGTCATAAGAAAAGTTTTACATCCATCTCCTCTTTCTTCCAGATTGCTGTCAAAATGAGTGAAACACCTTCAACTAGTTACTCGGTGAATCAGCCAAACTCCTCCGAGAGTGAACAGAGTTTATCCACGCGCCATTTCAATGTTACTGAACCTGTTGTGGCAAAACGGATCTGTTTCTATAAAAGTGGAGATCCTCAGTTTAATGGGATCAAAATGGTCATCAATAACCGGTCTTACAAAACATTTGATGCCTTGCTGGATAGTTTATCCAAACGGGTCCCATTACCCTTTGGAGTAAGAAATATTAGTACACCAAAAGGGAGACACAGCATCACCAATTTGGAGGATCTGGAAGATGGAAAATCTTATATTTGCTCCCATCAGAGGAAAATGAAGCCCATCAACCTGGAACAGGCTAGCAAAAAGCCACTGCCCTGGCAGATCAGTAGGCCCGTCAGCGCTCGCCGTCGAGCTGTGCAATTAGCAAGGGAGAATGAAGATGGCTTTGGCCATCGAGAAAGCAAAATAACAACTCCCAAAAAGATGCTTGTTTACAAAAACGGGGATGTACGACTCAGGCGCACCATAGTTCTAGGAAAGAAAAATACACAAACCTTTGAGGCCTTTCTGGATTATATGAGCGAGTTAATGCAATACCCAGTTGTGAAACTATATACCACTGACGGCAGAAAGGTGAGAATAAAGATGAGTACCGGCAACTTTTAAAATGTTTGTTTCTAGACGATTTTTAATTAAAAAGGTGATTTTTTCAATTATAAGCTTTGGACATTGGCCTGGTGCAAGGTCTGATGTGTTGAATTTCAGCTGTTTCCCTTCTATGCCTTTTTCCCTTCAGAAAGGCTTGGAGGAAATATACTGGAATCTTGTGATCAGAGAGAAGCAAGTGAGGACATTTTACTTTAAGTCATCATGAAAAAACACTTTTCTTTTTCTTACTCGGGCCTGTTTCAGGCATGCTTTCAATTCTATATTTTAACCATTTACACAGACATTTCCTTTAGTCTTCATGCTGTTTATCTGTGATTTTTAATGTTTTTAAAATGTGGTAAGTAGCTTCTAATAGCCGCACATATTTTATCATTACACAAATGCAGAGTGGTTTGCCATTAATAACTTAGAACTGTGACACCTGATTGTCTATTATAGTTTTCAAACCATGGACCAGGTTCTGTACCTCTAAACCCTGATAATGCGGCACTAATAATCCTGACTTTCATCTCACATGCTGTTTTATATAATATTATCTCACTTAGTGTTTCATCTGTGTGTTGTTTAACCACAGAAAAGCACTTGTGATTATATCTAATGCATATCTAGACAGATAATTTGATGCAGAGCTCCAAGAGTTCAAGGGAAATCTTGTGTTTCAATCTCCATTTGGTGAAATTCTGCATTAGGTTGGGAAATTTTCCACATAACCTATAAATCAGTGAAGTGCAGTTTGTAAGCCCTATTGTGCAATATATTTTGGACCATAAACTGAAAACTGTTAGACAAGGTTCTGAGCACCTTCATCCAGTCAGACCTGCTTTGAGCAGAGGGTTAGACTACATGACCTCCAGAGGTCTTTTCCAACCTGTATTGTTCTGTGATTCTGTCCTGTTCCTCTGTGGCAGTATGGGTCAAGTACTCGTGGTGGATTCTGAATTTCCCCTTTCTTCCTCCAAATACATGTTCATATGTATATCTGCCTCTAAATGCATATTCTTATTTCATGGCTATGAACAGTCACTGTGCAACGATGAAACAAAATTAAATATGCAAACACTTAAATTATAAGAAAATTTTGATCTGGATCCAAGTTGCTTCTTGAAGTCTTTTTCTAATGTATTTATATAACAAGACATACCCTCACAGAGATAGGCATTGCCTTATAGGAACTGAAAAATTAATTCTGTGCTATGATATATATTTAATAGCCTGCTGCAAACTAATGTAGAGACTAAGAAGTGAAGATATTTAAGCACGAAAGGGATAAATCTCTTACATCATTTTTTGTGGTTACCAAGGCAGAGAATTTAATGTTACTTTTTTTTTTTTTCCCAGGTTCCTAATCTTCAGGCTCTCATATTGTGCTCTGGAGCTGTAGTCGCAGCAGGGAGAGAGCCTTTTAAACCAAGCAATTATGATTCTCTTGGGTATTCAAGGCCTGCTAAATTGCTTGCAATTGCAAATCGTGTGTACCCGAAAGCAAATGCCAAGTCAGAAAGTGAAAATAGTAAGTTCTTTGAATTAATTTGTATTTTATTAATTGGTTTATTTCTCTCAGCATAAGACATAAACCGTGACAACCTTACTAAGATCAAGGATATTCAAAAAGGCCAGTTGAAACTATCTGCTCTAACTCCTCTATAAGCATAAGAAAGATCAAAGTGTTAAAGTTCTTTTAAAAACCTAAGTTTCTCTTAAATACTCAGCTAGTGTGCATATTTTCTTTCAGACTTATTTAGAACATGGATGCAAATCTATAAGTATATTTTGTTTAATTCACTTGATCGTCATTGTTATTAATTTTTGGTGCCACAGTTAATAACAACAAACAGTGGTAAAAGAGAAATCACAGGCTGCTTTAGGCTCTGAACTGACTGAACTTCTTGAGCAAAACTTTTGTGCAGTTTTCAGAACTCACCTTAACAAGTGGAGGTTTGACTTGTCGTTGTCATGACTTTCACTTCTTCCCATGTCCCGTCCTCCACATAAGCAGGAAAGACATTATAGCACCCATCCACTCACAAATTCATCATGTTTTTGAAGCTGCTTTTGTCTAAACAGTCATCCTTTCTCATGGCTGTGATATATGTCTTTTGGATACATAAATATGTAATTTCCCTTTGATTACTCATGCAGTTGTGCCACTGACAAGGTCAGTAAGAGTGTGAAGTGGCCAGTGGATGATCAAGAACATGAGGAGCTGTTGGAGAGAAGCCAGGCTAACTGAATAGCCTGAGGTTGAGGGGAAAAAAATGCTGCGGTACCAGAGCTTTGGGTCATGTGGGAATCCTCAGCACTAGAGCATCCTGTAGGGCAGAGGTACTGTCTAGGGGCAAACTTGCTTAATCCAGAGTTACCTTGTACTCTTGACAGAGCTACATGCTGTACTGGAGAGCCCAGGGAACAATTGTTTCTGTACTGAGATTTTCCATGACAATCTTGACTGTGTTGTGGAGCACATTGATAAATAAGATGCTTGACTTCCATTTATTTGAAGGAGTTTCTTCCACAACCCTCACAGTTTATTATGTCCCCACCAAACTATTCTTTTTAGTTTTTCTCAACCTTCATGTTCTCTGACTCGCACAGTTTGAGAGCTGTTTGCAGAGCATAACTAATGAGTCAAGAGAGAATGAATAGAAACATTTTGAGAATGAAAGTTCTGCAGAAACAAAAAATCCTACCCAAACTTTGCTTTGAGCCAGAGATTAAGACTTCCAATGGTAGAAAATGTGAGCAGCTGAGAATCTAAGCTCCTTCTTCTAATCCATAGTAAACAGAAATTACAGAAAGAGAAAGAAAAAACCCAACCCTCTTTTTGTCTTCAACCTGAGACATTCAAAAGTATCCTGTATAGGAGACATCACAAATGATGTGAGAGCCTCGAAAATCAAATTTCAGGCACTTCCTTCCAATTCCATTTCCTGAGACAGACAAGGTGAGATTTTTACTTTGGGAAGCATAAGGTCTGGTCTATGTTAGCAGAGTTAGTACAAACTTTTATTTCTGATTCAGTTCATGGTAAAGCATATGCCTGGGAAACTTGCAAGGCACTCTGCCTGAAATTATAGACATGTATCTACAATAGTAATATGTTAACTGTGAAAGTCTTGATATGAGGAGATTTGTGACTCACCTGAGCTAAAAAAAAAAAAAAAAAGGAAAAGGTTAAATTCAAGCAATGTAGCTAAGTTAATATTACATGTATTAAAATACCTTCTTGCAAGTGAAACCTTTTTATTAAATGGTGGCTCCTATATATGTAGGTATCACCAGCAGTTGTGGATGTCTTTGTGTGGGTGTTTCCCTCATACATACAACGATTTTTGGAAGACAGCAAAATTATTTTTATCTCACGTTCTTTTATCTCTCACCTCTTCAGTGACAACTGCTAGAGAGAGATGAGATATAATTTTTTTTTAAAAAGCCAAGTTATCATAGAGTAATCAAAACATATTTTGGGAATATTTAATGTGTATGCAAACACATATTGGGACATACTCAAAACTCATGCATACTGGATGTATTCTCATTGGCTGTACTGAGTTTTGTGTCATCGTCTAGAGAACGGTAGCATAAAATGTCAGAATGTCATGATTTAAATTCAGATTATATAAGATGTTCAAGTGCTTCAGTGTTTACTTCTCTATAGAGGATCAGTCCAGGGGATCAGATCTCAACCCTTTATTCACGTCAGTGACTGCTCACAGTAATCACTCATATGCTGTAGACTGTTGGATTAAGCCCAGGGAGATATATGTTCATCCTGACTGACACATTTTAGCACTAACTGCAAGAAATAATAGGAAACGATATATTAATGATCGCTAAGGCATGAAAAAGTAAAGTTGGTAGCTTGAGGCCCAAACACATGAGGGCCTGTGAATCCCTTGAAAAGTTCAAGGCAACCTCATCTACCAACTAAGTATAAAATAAGAGCATTTAGTACTTTAGGATTTGGAGCTTCAAATAAGGCTACAGCTCTGGCATTAGAAAGAACCTGTTGCAAAATAAAATTAAGTGGAAAAGTAGTTAAATGCTTCACTCTTTATTTAAAATTGGTTATATTTCTCTCTCTAACAACTTCTTAAAATGAACAGAAAGATTAGCCATGTTTTTCTCTTTACTTTCTAATACCCTGGTAAAATAAACACACTTTATTAGTTTCTTCTGTACTAATTTTTCTCCTTTCTTCTTTTCTCTTCCTTTGCTGCCTATCTGCTGTCTCACCATCTGGATCCTTATGCATGATATTTGTCTGCTTTACTTTCCACCTACTGAATGAATTTGGGTTCTTTCAACATAATTATTGGTAGCGAGAGCTGAAATGGGCTCTAGCTCAAGATCTCAGATATTCTCAGTTTCTTCTGATAAAGGGTCCAGCAATGATAACAACTCAAATGATAACAACTCAGATTCTTCCTATGTTCCTGACAGTCATAATGGTATAGGAGGAAATCAGTCAGTTACTGGTGAAGAATTATCTGTGGCACAGTGTGAAGATGACATTGAGAAATCTGTTCACCTTAATCAAGATGGCAGTATCACAGTGGAAATGAAAGTTCGATTCAAAATTAAAGAGGAAGAAACTATTAAATGGACAACCACTGTAAGTCGTGCTTGCCTTTCTGATGACAAAAATATCGCCATTTGCAATTCTGCAACACATGCGGAAGACTACTTATCCAATGTAAATGTATCAGAATGCATAAAACCAAAAGATGCTACATTTTTGAAGAGCTACAATAAAGAAGAGGGAAACTTATTACAGGATTTCAATGTAGGAGTGTCAGACAAAGAGTCAGAGTCTGGTTTAAAAACTGCTGGTTGTAATATCTGTAAGAACAATTCTGCAGATCTAGACATAAGCAATGTGCCTGAGGATAATATGAGGCCTCGCTTTTATAGGCCTCCCACCCCTGGGCCAAGACGTGTTAGACAAAAGAAAGCAGTAGTTGAAAGTGTCACCTTGGTATCTGAGAAAGAGGTCCGGGAGAAGACAATAGGACAGTTTTCCTACAGCGAGGAAATACAGAATGGAGAAAATAAATCTGAGTATTGCATGGTAGCTCATTCAAGCAGAAAAAAATCAAGTGTCAGTAATCCAAAGTTTAGTGAGATGAGTGACAATGATTTATTAAAGCTTTCTTCAGAGAATATAAAAGAAGAAATGCTTTTTAAAGTAAGCCACAGAAGTAAAGATTTAATAGAAGCCACAAATAAGGAGACATTAGAAGTGCCTGACGAGAATGAATTGGTACAGAATATATTAGAGAAATCAGTTGTGGAACAAGGTACATATAATAGGTTAGCATCAACCTGCAAAGCTAACTTCAGTGGTTTCACACCATCATCAAAAATTTACCAGGCAGCTAGGCCAGGCTCAGCAGACCACATCTATGAGTCATGTGATATTAAACAAATAAAAAGATCACTGAGTTCTTTCATTAGTTATTCAGAATTATGTCAGTCAAAAGAAGGAGCAAAATGGAAAGCTACTGATTTATTACCTATTTCTCAAGATTCAGTGCATTCAGCCTGTCCCGGACATAGCCAGATGAAGAGGATGTCTCCATGTAGTAAAGTTCCTACTGAGAAAATAAATCCAACAAATGAATTCTTTCCTACTGTTACTGAAAGTGAGAATCAAAGCAGTGTCAAGACTGAATCTGTGATGGAAACACATCTTATTGATGACAGTCAATCTGCATCTTGCCTCACCAAGAAGAAGAAGAAAAGAAAATCAGCTAACTCTCTAGAGCAAGGTACATATGAAAATAAAAAAGATAAAGAAATTACAGGGATAATTAAAAGTGAGAGAATGCATACCACAAGCAAAACCACACAGGATTCCACAACAGAGGCTATGGATAATTATTCTGAAATACCTCAGAAAAAAGGAACGGATGTTTTTGTGAAAAAAAGTGATGAGTCTGTCAATTCAGGCAAAAGCATATGTCCTGAAGATGAGTTCTATCACCAGGGTTCAGCGGAACAAAATGGATTATCATCTAATAAAAAACCAAGAAAAAATAACAAGTTGGCCAAGGTAAAACTGAATTCAGGCAAAAAAAATAGTATTGTTTCATCTGCAAAGAGTGAAGATGGTCTAACGACAGCTGATTCGAATGAATCTGAACACAGTCAGGATACACTTAGTACTGAGAAAGAAGGCACACATCTCACTATCAATTCTTTGGAACAGACACCTAACTCATCAGTGATTTCTAAGCCATTGTCAGAAATGTCTAAGAATCTTAACTTTGAAAGTGAAAAGGATAAGAATATTTTGGAAAATTTGTCATCAAAGAAAAAGCAAAAGAGGATGATGAAAAATCTAAGTAAAAGTGCAAATAAGTTACATATGTCAGAGAGCGCCATTACACTAGAGACTCTAAAACAGGAGAATTTTAAAGAGGAAGTTGTGGAGCATTCACTTGAAAACTATGTCCAAACATGGCTGAAAAACTTGTTACCAAATTCTGTTTTACCCCCTATAAATAAAAAAGAAGGGAATACAGAGAATAGCAATGTCTGTCATTTTCCTGAAGGAAGTACTGATGCTTCTATAGATAAAGAAACAAGGTTTATCACAAATACAGTGCATATGACTGGAAAAAACTATCTAGCTGAACATAATTTAACCAGAAAAACATTGAAGCCTATTTGTGAGTTGGGAACTTCAGAAGAATCAGCCAAGGATTCAGGTGAAAAACAAACTGACTCTTTGATTCATGCTAATACAACTATAGTAGAAGCAGCCAAGTATTCACTGAAGTCAGAATTTCATCATGATGGTAAGCTACACTTGTTTCATGAAACACATGACAATGATAAAAGGATGTCAGAATTTGATATTCAAGATACCAATCTATGTGTAAGAAAAAAATCTGAAGTTGCCGTTCAAGTTGATTGTGCAATTGTCAATGAGAAAATGGGAATTGATGTTCAGAATAACTGCATGTCTAGCATGTTGCTGCATGAACTACAATCAACTTTGCTTGGTCTCCAGAAAGAACATAGTGGATGTATAGGAAAAGCTTGCAGCCTTTCAGATCTTTCTCCTTCAGCTTTTGGTTCTTCCTCCAATGTCCTCCTAGCTTGGCTACTTGTACTGAGTCTGAGAGACAGTTTGATTGGGACAGTCAAAGATGATATGCAAAAAACTACCTGTAGCTGTTCTGAAATATTTACACAGTTACAATTTCTGAAACAAACAACAGTCATAGAAAAAGTTGATGAACTGAAGGCTGCCTTCTCACATTTTCAACGATCAACAGAAAATAACTTCTTACACTTCAGGAGGGAACTCAAAAAGCAGGACTCCACACATTGCCATGAGAATATACCCATATCTGAAATTCATAATGATATATATTTGCATGAAAATGAAAAATCAGTTGAGCCTTGTATTCCAAAGGACAGTGCAAGTTCTGAAGAAGCTCTAAAATTGACTGGTGAATTAGAAAGCTGTTTTGACATACAGAAAGATCATTGTAGGGAAACAGAGACTTTAGACTTGAGTGCTCCCAAAACACAGCTAGATGGTCAATATGCCAATACTAATTCGAATACCTGTAGCCTTGCATCAGCTTTAGAGCCACCTGAAAGAAATGAAGAAATGCCTGATAGCCTATATAAAAAATCTCAAGACAAAAACACTGATACATCATTCACTAATGAAGAGTCAGAAACTTCAGTAGAACCTAACTCGACAGTTCATAGTGTAACTTCTAATGATAAAAGTCATATTTTAGATCAGGATATTTCTGAGTTAGAAGGTGAAAAAGATATCATACATGTTACTACTGTTAAAAGTGAAGATGAGAAAATTGATCCAAAGTCAGCAGGTAATGATGAAAAAACAAATAACCAACTTAAACTAGCCGTTGAAACCTCTGTAGAATATAACAATGAGGATTATTCTGTACAGGAAGACAAGGAAGATGCAGAAACTTGTGAGGAAACCTCTGAGAGGTTGTCTACAGTGTCTCCATTATCATTTTGTTATGAATCAAAGCAAATTACAGAATGTGATATCAGTGAAGGAGAACAGAAATTGCAAGTAGAAGAACTGGAGAATAAAATGTGTTCAGATACTTCTCAATTGAAAAAATGCTTAAAAAGTCCTGCTACTTCAGACTGGTCAGATTACAGACCAGATACTGAAGAGAGTGATTGTAACTTTAGGGCATCCAGTGATTTGACCAATGAAAGTGGGGAGGAAGCAGTAATTGAAAAACATTATAATACTGGCTATGTAAAAAGAACTATTGAACGACTTTATGGCAAGACGGAAGCTTCATTTAAGCCTGACTTTCACAAAACATTTCCTTATATGTCAAAAGTATTTCAAAAGGATACTGAAGAATTCCATTCTGCAGTGGTGGAAAAAAACATTTATTTTTCTCAAGAACCTAGGTCTTGTTCTACAGAGAAATTGTCACATTCTTCACTACCATTGCAAGAATTTCCAGTAAACATAAACAAAGATGGTGGTACATTGAGACGTGAAATTACTTCTTTACCAACATCACAACCTACTCTTAACAGAGAAGAGACAAGTTATATTAACGGTCGTTCAGGGGAATCTCCAAAGCAGCATCATCAACCTAGTGTACAAGTTAATGAAGATGAAGGAATATTGATAGATAAAGGCAAATGGCTTCTCAAAGAAAATCATTTGATAAGAAGATCACCACCTGAACGGATTGGAATGTATGGTAATTTGGAAACAACATCAACAGACACAGTCGTTGATACTAACAGTGATGATGTTCCATACTCGCATTTTGGCAATCTGAATCAGTACCCAGTCCTCAATGAAATCTCTTCTTCAGAACTTGAAGACATGGCTAAACCCTCTGAAAATTTTTGCAACTACTTCAATATGCCTCGTAATAGTGATTCAGACCCCTTTCAGGATGACTTAAGTACAAAACCCAAACCTAACCACAATGTTAAGATCACTTCCCTTCCTGCAGCAAACAAACAAACAATCAAATCATCAGTCATGGTAGGTTCTACTTCCACACATCTTTCCACACAGGCTGATACCAATTTTCCAACCTTTACATCTGTAGAATTTAGATTGCCTGATAACAAGGTGCATCCGTTGGAACAGCCTTTAAATGATGAACCCATACAGTCTCAGCCAACCAATGTTAGTAATGCTAACAGAAGTGCTTTTCAGGAAGAAGATTCTCTAGATAAACTCCATGCTATATGTGGCCAACATTGTCCGATACTGATGGTAACAGTAACACCAATTAATGAGGAACAGAGAGGATATGCCTACCAAAAGGCATCTGATATTGAGAACCAGCTGGGTCCATGTTTGTTGGCCAAAAAGAGAGAACATTTACAATGGTTAGGTGAAGATTTAATAACAGATGAAAATAATCATGGGAATCTGAAGAATAACTGTATCAATAAGATTGCCAATACTATTTTTAACAGGTTTTATGCTAATAACACCTTAGATTTTATTAGTAACTTTGGAATACTTGCATCTTCAACTCTGAAAGACACAAGCAGTTTAGGGAAGTTACATGTTATCGAGGATATGAAAGTAAAACACGTGGAAGTCAGCAATTGTCAAAATAATGTATCCAAACACATACCCAGTGATTTTGTGATAGGCACAAATAGTGAGCTACGCAACAGAAAGCAAAAAATACGCCAAACCCTAAGAACAAGCCTAATTCATATTGTTGGAGAAAAATTTTCTCCCATGTTGGCAGATCCAACAGAAACCTGTCATTCTGAAACATTTCTGAAGTGTGACACTTCTTTAAATAACATTGAACATAGTGTGTCTGAAAATCTGAAAACTGAAAATGCCTTTCCTACAGAAAAAGAAGAAGAAGACGACGAAGTTTGCTTTTGTACAATAGACAATGGAAACGGTAAAGATTAGAAAGCGTTGTGATAGAAATGTTGGAATTTCTGTAACATTAGATTAGTGAAAGCATCTTCAGAAAAAAAATAAATCACAAAATAATGCCACACCCAGTAAAACTCCCAATGTGAATACTGCCCAAACCTAAATAAATATAAATCATAATTGTATATCATTGCTGAAATACAGGTAACTAATTATATTTTTATGGGAACCAACATAGGAAGAAAAGCTGTTCTTCTAAGACAGTGATTTCTTGGTTAAAAACCAGTTTTTCCCTAAAACGTTACCTGTTCAGAGATATTCAGTTATATACCAACCATCTCATTCATAGAGAAGCAACTACTGCTTGTTAGAACAGAGAACTGAAATGCGAAATACTTGCCTGAGTTCTAAGATAAGATTCCTGTATTTCATGACATTTGAGAAAGGGTTTGAGAATTGTCTTTCAGTAGACATACTTTTTTTCCAGAACAAAATCAACTGATATGTTTAATTTGAAATGTAAAGTAGGAAATACTACTCAAATGCTGTCATACAATGAAAAGTAGGAAACAGAAGTCATGTTAATTTTATATAGATTAACATAATCAAATTGCTATTTCAGATTTTAAAGGTCAATTTCAGAATTTATGTGACTAAAGAGATCTTTCAGTCTGTATGTAGGTTAATCCAGACCCCAAATGAAGTTTTCCTCTTTTACCCAGAGGACAGTAGAAAAGGAACACATTTATTGCTGCTGGGACTCTACAGGAACTGAGAAGGGAGACTGTGTGTCAATGGACCTCCCGACTGCCCTTGCCATATTCTCTTCTGAGGCAGCACCGCTTACTCTTAAAATTGTTATACGTACACTACAAGTTTTAGTTGTGTGTTCTTTAACCTCTGTACTTTAGAAGCAGTCCATGTCTTTTTTGTTTGGTTGGTTCGTTGGTTTGGGGTTTTTTGTTTGTTTTTGTTTTGTAAATATGTTGTATTATGAGAATCCAAGGCATATGTAATAAGTTTCAGGATCTTTCAATCTGTTATTAGAATTATTTTGGATACCTGTTTACAGCATTTTTAAATGTTATGTGTGTAT
Source organism: Aramus guarauna (assembly GCA_013400195.1). Classification (NCBI taxonomy): domain Eukaryota; kingdom Metazoa; phylum Chordata; class Aves; order Gruiformes; family Aramidae; genus Aramus; species Aramus guarauna. The sequence continues at coordinate 79,285 of VXBL01008896.1, forward strand.
AGTAAGCACTTATATATGGTTTACAATTTTCAATAAGTGATTTTAAATATAAAATTGAAAAATATTTTATGTATATTGTGATTAAGCAGAGTATTTCAGTTTCGTGGTCAGATTTTAATCCCTAGCACTGCATAGTATCTTGCTTCAATGTCAATGAAGTCGGAGATATATCTGAGGAAGGAAAGTGCTATTTTTCAGCTAGAGAATGAAACTTTGGCCATTCTGTACTCTTGGAGGTTCTATCTAGACTAATTGGCATGTACATGATGCAATAAGCCCTGGATCACTATCCTTTGGTTATCCAGACCGGGGACCTAATTAGAGGCTGACACAAATCCCTTTTGGCCCAGAGGCTTTGATTGTCTCCCTGCGGGACAGAAGGCACATGGAGCAGAAGTAGAAGCTGGATCTGGAGCAAAAGGGGTTTGCAGTACAGGTAGGGAACCTAGAAGCACTCTTCAATTCTTTTTAGGAGTCCAGTGGCAGATATATTTCCCCATAAATAATAGATACTTTTCTGTTGTTTGAAGCAGTGTATTCTATGTAATAAACTAACATTACAACCCTAAAGCAGCATATATCATGTAATATATTTCAAACCAAATAGCTGTGTATTATTTCTTATGCTGACCTTTTTTCTGATGTTCTTCCCTCCACCTCCACATTTTTGGCATCCTCCTTTGCATGTTTTTAACTGCTCCAGGTGAAGAGTCTCAATGGTATTTTTTCATCCTTTTACATGTCAATACAGAAATAAAAGCTATGTTTGGAAAATGAAGCTTGAAATTAATAGAATCCTACTAAATGCCATATAGTATTCTGAGTACCAGGCTTCCGCGTTGTAAATAACATCTAAAAATTAGATAGGCAAATTAACAGCTATATATATTTTGCCATCACTTGCAGTCTTTCTGCTGGATTCACAGCACCTTAACTTTTTCAGATCAAGGCTCAAGAACCTTTAATCAGATGCTTTTTATAGGGTTACTGAGCAAACTAAGCACTCAAAAGGTGAGATGTGAGCTACTGCCTTGAGGTTACAATTAGCAGAGACTGCAGCAAGTGGTGAAATGATTGTTGTATTAACTGAAGGACTTGCTTCTGATTTCAGTATGTTAACTGAAAGAGAAGGAATAAAATGGTTGCCTCAGAGCACGACAAAAGGTTGACAGCGAGATGTACCATACTGTCATAGGGTTTATATATTCATTATGGTTCAAGGAGGATATGGAATATTAAGTGGCTGAGAAATGCAGATAAAGCAAAATTGCTTTCATTAGGTAAGACTGGAGAAGGCTGAAGAGAGAACCTCACAATGCTGGTGACTAGAGCAACATACTGATTGACAAAGGGGAAAACGCCATGAGGAGTAATATGAGCTACTTTACATAAGTAGCCTAACTGCAAATTAACTGCAAAAGGCATAGAGTCTTTCTGAACAAGCCAGGATAAAATACACTTGGAAGTGACAAGCATATTAAATAATGTGTAAAGAACAGAATAGAAAACAATTCAGCAGGCATTCAAGGACTTTATATAGATCGTGCCATTCTTCTAGAAGGAATTCAGTTTTTGTCTTGTTGTTATCAAAAAAGAAACAGCCAACTTAACATATAGATCACAGTTCCAGGAAGTTTCTGTTTATCTAGTTTAGCTTCCTGCTAGAAAGAAACTACATAATTAGGTAAGTAATTCCATTTAATTACCAAATCTCATTTTAAAACTTGTTATCTATAGTCATTACAGCTTCCACTGGAGGGATGTTCTAGAGCTTGAGTCCTTCCTCTGATATCTGTCTTCACTGTTTTCTAATTTCTATCCTAAGCCCAGACATGGTTAGTTTATATACATGTGTCCCAAAGCCATCGTTGTAATTTACTTAGATATGTCTTTTTTGTCCTTGGTATGTGTCAATAAAATCAGACATTCTCTCAACTTTTTCTCCTCCACAAACATTTTCTCCATTTCCTCTAATCATAATGGTTGTCTTTATCAGGACCTTTTCTAGTTTCAATGTATCTTCTTAGAATCATAGAATCATAGAATCATAGAATCATCTCGGTTGGAAAAGACCTTTAAGATCATCAAGTCCAACCACTAACCTAACCTTGCCATCCCATAACCA
>VXBL01008896.1:81969-125958 GCA_013400195.1 Aramus guarauna
AAAAAAGAAAAAAGAAAGAGGCAGTTTTCACTTTATTACAAAGGCATACTTAGTTTGTGTTCTCAAATTCAGCACATACTGTACATAGTCCTTTGCTTATTTTCTTCTAATGTGTATGGTTAAATAATATCTTTACTACATTTTTTAATTTTCCTTTGCTATACTTGGCTTTTCAGTTCAATTTATTTCATTAACCTGTTCCCATAGTTTTGAAAATTGGCTATTTTTAAATCAAAGGCATTCTGGACTAATTTTATTGTGAACCAATATAAATATTGAGCGATTAAAAATATTAATAATACAAAAATATTCAATAACTATCAAGACTAGCATTTAATCTAAATACAATATTTTCTTTTTTTTCTCTCTCCATTTCTACTTTCAACAATATCTCACAATTAAATTTTCAAAGATGTCATTGCCAGCTCATGACAGGCTCATATATATACACCAGTTACATAACAGAGAATTTATTTGGTATCTTTACTACCCTTGACCTGAAAAAAATGGTCAAACAGGTCTTCTACTGATTTTGCAGTGAATATTCACATATGGGTAGGGGTGAACACTGGAAACTATTAACTGAAAAGGCTGCAAGAGACTGAAAACAGTATTGGAGCAGAAGCCATTGCACACAGCGATCCGTAGTGATCACTACTATTTCTAGTGTGATATATAGAAAGCTGGGTGACAGGGGCTTGCATATCTATATATAACAAAAAATATTATATGTTTGCATATAACAAAAAAACTAACAAGAAATGACTGATTTCTCAGAAGCGTTAGGGTCCTCAATTTCAGTGTATAGAAGCAATATTTTGGTATTGTTCCTTGGTTTCCATTTCTGAAATGCTTAAGGCATATTTCTCTTTACTTCTAAGGATGTGAGAAGAAAGCAAGACCATTTAATTGTTTAAATTATCATTATTAAACAAGTTACTTCACTTTTATAGCACTGATGTTACATCTTTAGTCTGATTACCATGTTAATCCACTGTAAGAATTAGGGGGACTATTTAATGCAATTTTCTTACCTTAATAAACTAAATTAAAACCAGAGGTTAGGTACACCTACAAAGAGTGACATAGATGTTGTATGCATATGCTAATTTCTCAGTTATAAGTGAGATTAACATGGAGGATTATATGGTCACCTGTCATCAGTCATGGCTCACAGAAAGTTGGAGCAGACACTGCTTTGGATAGTGTAAATAACCCCCTTTGCAATAGAAAGAGCAAGCTAACTTCAGCTGGGGAAAAAGCAAATTACAGTAACTTTTGAGAAGGGTCACACTGCTCTGATGTTGGAAAATNACCAGGACTTTATGCAGTATTTAAAATATTGTCTCTCTGAACTCTGGGAAACTGACAACAAAACTTCTCAACTTAGAAAACTCTTTCCTGGTGCATCTTACAGTCACATCAATGGCTCAATTGTTTCTCTATTTTTTTTAAGTGATAAATTCCCAATTCATACATTAAATTTTGGTAGTATTTTTAAAACACATTTCCTTGCACTTTATGCTGTTATATATTATCCCTTTTCTAGTAGTCTGGATTTTCTGATCCTCTTATACTTTGACAATTCTTAGCAACTGTGTTACAGGAATTACCTGCTTTGTGCAGTGTATTGATGAAAATATGAAATCTAGATAAATTCCAACACTAGTATCCTTATAAACTAGTACTTCTAATTTCTGCAAATATGTATAATTTCCCATTTAGCTAGTTATTTTGTTATTCTACAGTCTTGCACTAATCCACTTCTCCATTTTAGCTAATTTCTCATATAATGCTTGAATAGATTAGAGCTACTGTAATTTTCTTGTCTACAATGAATTCTCATCATCATGAAGGAGATTTGGTACTTGAACAATGCAAGTCTGGATACTTTATGCCATGCATCTACAGCAAAATGATGCTGATAATCTTTTTTTCTCTTGAGCTGCATATATCTGGAGATAACTGTCCATTCACTTAAAATTTGGTCAAAAACATTGCCTATATTGCATTGGTGTAAGATACATGGGCTTTAGTATCTTCGTGCACTCTTCATCCCATTCTGATTTTCCATTTTAAATTTCCCATTCCATAGCACATCCTTGTCAACAGTGCTGGCATTTTCCAATCAATGTATGTTACCGTTCTTATTAAAAAAAAAAGAAAAAAGAAAAAAGAAAAAAGAAAAAAGAAAAAGGAAAAAAGAAAAAAGAAAAAAGAAAAAAGAAAAAAGAAAAAAGAAAAAAGAAAAAAGAAAAAAGAAAAAAGAAAAAAGAAAAAAGAAAAAAGAAAAAAGAAAAAAGAAAAAAGAAAAAAAGAAAAAAGAAAGAGGCAGTTTTCACTTTATTACAAAGGCATACTTAGTTTGTGTTCTCAAATTCAGCACATACTGTACATAGTCCTTTGCTTATTTTCTTTTAATGTGTATGGTTAAATAATATCTTTACTACATTTTTTAATTTTCCTTTGCTATACTTGGCTTTTCAGTTCAATTTATTTCATTAACCTGTTCCCATAGTTTTGAAAATTGGCTATTTTTAAATCAAAGGCATTCTGGACTAATTTTATTGTGAACCAATATAAATATTGAGCGATTAAAAAGATTAATAATACAAAAATATTCAATAACTATCAAGACTAGCATTTAATCTAAATACAATATTTTCTTTTTTTTCTCTCTCCATTTCTACTTTCAACAATATCTCACAATTAAATTTTCAAAGATGTCATTGCCAGCTCATGACAGGCTCATATATATACACCAGTTACATAACAGAGAATTTATTTGGTATCTTTACTACCCTTGACCTGAAAAAAATGGTCAAACAGGTCTTCTACTGATTTTGCAGTGAATATTCACATATGGGTAGGGGTGAACACTGGAAACTATTAACTGAAAAGGCTGCAAGAGACTGAAAACAGAGTATTGAAGCAGAAGCCATTGCACACAGCAATCCATAGTGATCACTAGTATTTCTAGTGTGATATATAGAAAGCTGGATGACAGGGGCTTGCATATCTATATATAACAAAAAATATTATATGTTTGCATATAACAAAAAAACTAACAAGAAATGACTGATTTCTCAGAAGCGTTAGGGTCCTCAATTTCAGTGTATAGAAGCAATATTTTGGTATTGTTCCTTGGTTTCCATTTCTGAAATGCTTAAGGCATATTTCTCTTTACTTCTAAGGATGTGAGAAGAAAGCAAGACCATTTAATTGTTTAAATTATCATTATTAAACAAGTTACTTCACTTTTATAGCACTGATGTTACATCTTTAGTCTGATTACCATGTTAATCCACTGTAAGAATTAGGGGGACTATTTAATGCAATTTTCTTACCTTAATAAACTAAATTAAAACCAGAGGTTAGGTACACCTACAAAGAGTGACATAGATGTTGTATGCATATGCTAATTTCTCAGTTATAAGTGAGATTAACATGGAGGATTATATGGTCACCTGTCATCAGTCATGGCTCACAGAAAGTTGGAGCAGACACTGCTTTGGATAGTGTAAATAACCCCCTTTGCAATAGAAAGAGCAAGCTAACTTCAGCTGGGGAAAAAGCAAATTACAGTAACTTTTGAGAAGGGTCACACTGCTCTGATGTTGGAAAATGGGATTCAGCCAGTTACTTCTCCTTCTCAGGTCTCACAGTTGTTATTTTTTCCCTATTCTTTCAGTTTAATGTGTTCAGAATATGACAATTCTTGTAATGAGGAAGTTTAACCTGTTGGTAAGGGTAGCTGTTTGGCAATTTATTATTTAATAATGACAATATAATTACTTAGGAAGCATTAGTACTATAGCAGCACATTCACAGTAGTTTCAGAAAAGTGCTGCTTTAAAAGTATCTCTTTAAAATTGAGTAGTGGTATATACTCCAAATTTCTCATAATAATATATTTTAGATGCCTGCTTTCAAACAATATGACTTCTCTCAGATTCTGTCTCTGTCTTTTAAAATTTTCACACTTTCTACTCAGGTCATGACCTACAAGCATTTTCCAAAGAAATAAGTAAATCTCAGAACACTACTGTGGAATTTCAAGGTCTTGAGGTTTGTCCTCAAAGATGAACCAAGTATTAGGTTAAGGTCTCCCTGTCTCTCCACTCAAAGTATGGGAGAGAATATCTAGTTTAATAGTTACTGATTCTACAATACTGCATTTCCCAATGAATGTTTCACACACAAAGCACAATGGCCACACAGAAGTGAAAATTTCCTCAATAGGTATAGCCCCATGGTTATAGCAAGACACAAACAAGACTTATACATTCTATCATCAAGTCTCATTAATATGTTAGATTTTATATTGTGCCTTTACTGTGCCTTGTTTTCTGCCTTTTATTAAAAGCAGTATTAATTATTCAAACATAACTGCTAAGTGGTATGGAGGACATATATTCTCAAATCATTTGTTTCCTAGATAGAAAGATACTGACATCCACCATGCCTTGGTCAGCCTAATTATAAATTTCTTAAATATCTTTTTTTTTTTTTTTTTTTTTTTCACATGGCTAAACATGAGCAAGTAAAAATATGAATCCTACCTTAATTTTTTCCAGAATGCTGCAGAAAACTAAATGCAAATTCCTCAAATTACTGGTTCCACTAGTCCTCAAATAATATTCTGCTGCAGCATAATTCTGTGTATGCAACCTGATTAATGTACGCTGACTCCTTTAAGAAAATGCCCACGGCTAGCACTGAAAATACTGAGTGACACTCAAAACAAAAGTGGTTTCTCTGAACCTCACAACAGAACTGCAGGATAGCTTATTGCCTGGGGTTTAAGACACATAGATCTATTTTAAGCATCTCAAATAGTCAATAAACACAAAATTCATCATATCATGATGAGCTCACTCATCATCGCTATAGTATTTCTTAGTGTTTTAGCCAGAGCAGACAGGATCACAGATACTGTGATGGAGGGATAAGTCAGTACTACAGGTAAAATGTATAGCATAGATGAGTCATTAGATGACAGGGGGCTTCTGTAGTCAGTAAGGCCCTTTTATTACTGCTACTGTACTTTAAAGGAAGTTCTCTTTTAAGAAATCATGATATTAATCAGTGGTGCAAAACGATCTTAGCAAGCTTGGGAGGTGCTTAAATGTATGCCATTTGAGATGGGTATCAGCTGTGTAGAAACACTGGGAGTGAGGGTGTTTTCTTCATATTCCTTCTTGTTATCAGCCATCCCTCAGTGATACTACTGCCCTTAATTCCATGCCATTGACACTCAGCTTCCACTAAAGCAAAGCCTAAATCCATATACTTGATCTTGATAATTATGAAATTTAACCACAGAAAGAGTAGTGGTATCTCAGAGTATAATGCCAACACTGCAATGCAGGAATAAGTTGGTAATCCTTCGGTGGATTCCAGACAAGCTGCTACATCTGTGTAGCCCATCACAGAGAGGTCAGCCCATCTCTGCAGAGATACAGATCCTTTCTTGAAGAGGTGTCTTCCAGGTGAGATAATTTGCTTTGAGAGACACTAATACTTGAAGTGATGAGTTTATAATTCCAGAGCTAGCTTGGTGAGAGCCTGCATGGCTCTGCATTGGGCAGAGCTGATACACCCTAAGCAAATAGAAAGCCATATTTAATACAATTTAATACAATATTTCAAAAGTGTGTTTGAAAAGTGATCTACGTTCGTGCAAATTTGATGTGAATGCAACCTGACATTTCTTGAATTTTCCATGCCTACATAGCAAACTCAATATTTGCCTGCTGTAATTTTGTGAAATAGGTATTTCTCTATTCATTGACATGATATTATTTAGAATTTTGATTACTAAAATGCATTTTGCTTAAGAATCTTGAGTTTAAGTAATTCAGTGAGTCTTTTTATCTTTTGATAGCTAGGAAATGGAAAGTGTCAGTCCTCACCAGTGATATGCCATCTGCAGGAACAAGCTCAAAAGTTTATATTACATTGTATGGGAATCACAGCAGTTCGGGGCCTATTTTTCTTGATGGAGAGCAGGGAAAATTATTTCAGAGAGGCAATGAAGACATCTTCACAGTAAGTAATATAAATTCATTGTGTTACCCTTTTGTATCCTGCCAGATTGCATGACATTTCAAAATCTATATGATGAAAAAACAGTCAGGTTTTGGTAATGTACACGTATCTGGAAACAAGAAATGGGATTTAAGTGAAGAACTAAATTTAGTATCCTTTCCCACTCACCTATCCAAAGCTGATTTGATCCAACATATTTCTTGTCTGTTTAAGAAGAACGGCTGGTTAATTTACATAGTGCACAAGAAAATACAAAGACATATAGGACAACAGATACTGGTTTATTTTTTAAATTTGAAATGGGGCTACAACATTAAAAATGAGGAAGTGAAAAATAAGTAAATTTTTAAACTTTGTTAAATACCTGCTGCGTTATTTAAATAATGGCAATTTTTATACCTGTAATAAAGTCTGTCTATCTGAAGCTTTGTCTGCTCCCAGTTGCACAAGCAAATTTCTCCTCCATCAGTCTTGTGGCATGGTGATTCAAGTGAGGTAGAAAAGGTCTCTTATCAAAAACTGTGTAGCCTGAGTATGTATATGGAATTGTCAGTGGGTGACTCCAGCGGGTGCTGCCTACAGGGCCGTGTAACAGGTGCTTCTGTTGTTAGTATCCAGCATAGCAAGTCCCCTTCTGAGAAAAGGTATTTAATGACAGCACTGATGAAGAGCTCACCTTTTTCACGCTAGCCTTGTAGCTATTTGGGATGGAGGAAATGCAGTTCTTAGCCCTCTTCAGCCTGACTGAGTTTCTCAGAAGAATCCAGCACCTCTGATAGTATGCCATTCTCCGTCTCTGATATCCAAAACCCCCAAATATAAGATTGAAAGCAGTAGATAAAATAAGAAACCAGGTGCCTGACAGATAAAAATACTCTCTCCACAATACATGTTGTTGGCTCTGTTTCCTGCTCCCGTTATTGCAATTAATTTCCCCTCCAATGACTTTTAAATGCAAAATATGGGGGCAGTCCCTGGTTTGGGACCTAGGCTTCCCCTCTTAGGTGTGTATCCATAACACCGAATATGATTACTCTGAAAGGTATAGAAAGAGAAAAGCCTCTCTGCTTGTGCTGTATGCTAGATCTCAGTTAACTTTGGTCTGTCCTCGTTGCTCTCTTTACTGTTTATAACACTGAGTTCAGGCAAGTTCAGTTCATGCTCACCTCTACACTGTAAATGAAAACATGAGAATTAATTCTACAGGAGACAACAGAAGGACAGCAAATCCAGACTATATAATAATAATAATAATAAAAATACAACAAGGAGGGAAGACACTCATGGTGTGTTTCCAGTTCCTTGAAGATAAGCTTTCTATTTCTACACTTAAGTTCATAACTAGTTGTTTCAATAACCTTCACTCAAAGTTATTCCCTCAGCACCCTGTTATCTGTACTGGGCACAGTCATCCAGCCTGCTCAAGAGCTAATCTTTCAAATACAGCTTTTAAAGTTGATTTAATTGAAATGATTTGTAAAAAGAAACATCAAAGCTGAACACAATTGTTTCCAAACTTGTAAGGTACACCCTCCTGGAGGGGCAGGGAGAAACCCAGAGATTTCTGGGCAACAGAAAGCAGGTCAGTGGTATAGATGCCAAACTAAGCCAGGTTTTAGGGTCAAGACACTTACGCTTTTTAGTCATACATACAGTCTGTATTCCTCTTGTACTGAGGCCAACATTCAATGGGGAACAAAATAGCTACAGCAGCATCCTGAAGCCATTTAAATGGGGTTGGCAGGCCAACAGGATTTTGAGGGTTATCCTTCAAAAGAGCCAAGCTTTTAAGGGTTATCCAGAGCAAAATATTTTGGAAATATTTGTTTAAATATCAGAATAGTTAATTCCTCTAAACAAAAATGTCATCTGACAGTTACTAAGAGATGGGTATCAGCTGTGTAGAAACTAAATTAATTTCTGTGGCATGTTTTCCTTTTAACAAATGTTCTGTGTTTCATCAGTTGTGTTTCTTTTACAGGTTAATACTGGAAACATAGGACATCTCTACAAAATACGCATAGGACATACAAATACAGGAAACTCCCCTGCCTGGCACTGTGAAGAGGTAAAAGCAGTGAGAAAGAATTTTATCTTTCCAAAAGCAGTCACTATTACAGTGGAGTCAAAACACAGGTCAGAAAAAAATCCCTGGGATAATTATATTGGCCTCATCAAATCTTACAGCTTCATTTAAGACATTATTTATGAAGGACTGCTTTTGTATAGAATTAAAGGCAGCTTATGATGGTATGCCTTGGCTGATGCTTTGCAGTTTAGTGAAAGCTGTACATCATGTTTCTTTAAAAAATGTGTGACAGGGCAGCAAGAAAGACTGTTTAAGTTGGCTGCTGTAGTCTGAGTCTTCTACAGTCTGTATGCTACAGAGCATCTAGAGGTTGCTGAAACCCAGAAAGTCATTAAACTCAGTTTAGCCAAGTCCTTCTCAAATCTGTGGGTGATGCTGGATCCTTATGCACAGCACCAGAGCTACATTGCAAATGGTTCTGGTTCTTCATCTCTGAGGAGAAAAATACAATAACAGGTTCCTTCCCCCCTTATTTAAAAAAAGATCTCAATGCAGGTAAAGCAAAGGTAATAAAGCAGAGAGAATCAGCTAGTTCTGTTTTAAGCTTCACTCATGAAGCATAGTTTATAGGTTTTTGGACTGGGGATGAAAGGATCTGGCTTTTATCCTCAGCATCAGTGATGTGCTATGTGTGCCAATGATATGCTACACAGGCCTGAAACACTTCCCTTTTTGTGCCAGTTTCTTATCCTTCAGTTAAGTGACAGCAGTGTAGGAAGGGCCTTAGAAGCTGCTGGTAAACTCTTTATTACCATACTTCAGGGTAAATCTAGATCTATCTAATACAAAGTGTCCACTTAAATATTCACCGATCAATGTTCAAACCCTGTGGCTACTTGATGCTTTAACTAGTTGTTTTCATCTGGGACTGAGACTCAGAATGAAGACTGAGTAAGGTCTGGGCAGTGTTAACTGAAGTTTAGGCAAGATCCTGTGGGTTCATACCTCGAGCCAATGCATGTCTACATTGAAATATTGTGTCACTGGTAATATCACTCTAAGAGGTTTATGCTAAAACTATAGGGATTATATCTCTTAATTCAGGAGAGCATTGCTGATTATAAAGCCTCGGTATTTTATTTTTTCCCAGATGTGCTGTGTTTTGGGGAATGCTGGAGTCAGAATATCATTTAAGATACTTTTTTCTTCCATTTCTTGCTATTTTTCTTTTCATAAATGTGTGTGTGTAAGCAGTGAAAGGGTGGACAATACCTCATAGCTTTGTCCCATGAGACAGAGGAACAGGTTACCAGCAATTTATAAAGTGTATCTGAATTGAGAAGCTAGAAGAGAACAGTGAGTTTTCTCTCATAGAAAGGTTCATTTGTGTGCTTAATCTTGGTATTAGAAGTTTTGGTTATCATAAAATCTGACTCAACAAATGGACCTTTGTGGGTTTCTTGTACACCATCTTCTGTGAATAGAGACTGCACTGCCTACTTTGTCTAAGACACCCATTTAAACTGAGAGATTCAAGAGGTCTGACACAAAAAAAAAAAAAAAGGGAAAAAGAAAATGAGACGTTATTATTCCCCTTCTCACTTCCCAGCTAGGATATATTAATTGAAATCAATAGTAAAATTTTAAAACAAGAATTCAACGCTTCAGTGTGTTTCATTGATTAATAGCTTACAAATTTTAATTGTCTCCTTACCAAACCTCAGTCAATCAGGCACAGTTTTTAGGGAGTGATTCATCAGCCACGGTTAGGTCATTCCCTCTTTGCAACTTTGGGCAGAAAGTCAAATAAAAGGAATACATTCAATCAAACACACTCTACAAGTAACCTAGCATTTTGTATGGTAGAGCCAAAGGAGTATTACCACTGATTTCTAGACTGCATGGAAGAGAAACAACCTAGAGTGTGCTTGTCAGATGCTTAACTTCATTGTTCCTTAGGAAACCTACTTTTTTTTCTGGAAGATCTTAAATTAAGAGAGCATTGTCTACAACTGCAGAAGTTTTCTGACAGTTAGGCATGCTAGTCTTCCATCAGTATCCCACGGTTTCTGTGTCTGTCTCTGTACTGATATAGTATCAGGCCTGAGAAAGACCATAAAGGTGCTGCTTCACTAATCCAAGCTCCCTTTTCAAGATCCATCAGTAGATGTTGACAGGCCAAGATGTGCTAGGTTTTTCAGACAAGATGAATCTCTTTCCTTAAAGTTTAGTATTCAAGCAGTAAAAGGTAAAAATTTCTTCCAGTAATTCCCAATTCGTTCAATATTCGGATTAAGGAGATTAGACCCTGCAATGCACAGAGCAGGAGTGAAACTACAGGTAGATGTGCCTTTGCTTCTCTTTGCTGGTCCAAAATCTAGTGTAGCTACTAGTATAAATTAGCTTAATTAGGGACTATTCTAATATACAGCAGCCTCTGAGGTGCTTACTAAGGAATACTTTGAAGTGCAAAATAACTAGACCTCCTTCCCTTCTTCAGCTGGTGTGCATATTGCCGTTTTGCTGCTATATGCTAGAAGTTGGGCATGGAAGAAAATTGTGTGGGGCAGAGTGGTGTTGGGGTTAGCACTTTCATGGTTTATTTATGTCACAAGCAGTGCTGAAGAATTGAAACATGTTAATTCCTGTTCTGATAAGAAAATATGTTAAATGCAAACATTGCCAAGCTTGCCAGTGAGAACTTTGGTATTTGGTAAGCCATGCCACGTAGTGCCAGCCCACGTGGATATAGCAGCTGGAACAACGTAGCTATACTTTGTGGGACTGCGCCCAAGCTGATAAACCCTCTTTCTTGGCTGCACTTAAGTTACTCTGCCCTGAAGTTTTGAATCTGAGTGAAAAGTCAGACTGAGGGCAGCTGCATCCAGGGAGCAGACATGCCCCAAACCCATGATTTTGCGGTCATGCCACAGAGCTCCACCTGCACAGATTTCATCATCCACATATTTAATCTTCTGTTCTATCTGGACTGAGATCAGCAACTTAAATTGCAATTCTTGGTGCTGTTTAGGTACAGTTGCTGAACCTTTTCTCAGGGGAGCAGTTTTCTTTCCCTGTACGTCGATGGCTGTCCTGGGACCAGGCTGATGGGGAAATAGCTATGGAGCTTCCTGTTTTACAGCAGGGTCAGCCTATTCTTCCAGGTAAGCACAATACCACATCAGCTAAGCCAGGCCACAGACTGATGCCAATAGAGGTGAGTTCATTATTTTTCATTAGGGCCTCTATTACTTTTTGGCTGCTACAACACTTTTTCTGTGTTGTTTTCCTGTGGTTACGGTGCATACTCAGGCAAAGGGTTAAGAATCACTGGAAAGGAGATGGGAGAATCCTTAATGCTTTGAATTTCACAGGTCCTTCAGAAAGACTCATTCTTTGGTAAAACTTTCAGCATTTGTGTTTGCTTATAGAGGCAATAGTAAAGACACCTTATATATGTGTAACTACCATGAAGCCATCATATATGAGTCAGGTCACAAGCTCTGTTTTCAATAACTGAGGTTTATAGTTCCAGTATGACTATTGTAGCTGCTGTTTTAGTTTCTTTCTTGTAAGTGGCTGAGATAGGCTTCCAGAATACTTTTAATTTCTGGGTGTGAAACAGAACTTTAACAATATTTCAGAAGGCTATAAGTGTTAATTCTCCATTGTTCACATAAAGATTGCATTGTAGTTCTAAAGATGAATGATGCCAAACTATGCAAAAATTATTGGGTGTTGCTGCTGTTATAGTGTTTTAGTGTCCTGCTCGACCATACCAATCCCTGTAACCCATGCTGGATGTTGTTGTTGTATAGTCTCTCTGCTTTAGCAATGGGAAGGGGGTGGAAAGTCTGTACTTGGTCTTCCCTTCTTTCCCAATGGCATTTTTACCTTCTGGTCTAAGGAAAGTACAAAGGCATAGTAATATCAGTGTATCCTAGGAGAGATGTGGGTGAGGGAGCAAGAATGATGGCACAGATTCCCATCCTGCAGGGTGTGATGGTAGAGGGTTAAAAGTCATAACACCACCGGGATTACTTGTGCTGGAACTTTCACTAGAGTAAGATCCACCTGGGACAGATTCCATGCCCTCCTCTCTTCCCTTGCCCAAAAAATCATATCAGCTGCAAAGGACAAGATTAATGGGATGAGAGAAACTTCCATTCAAAGTTCTCTAAAAACTATGGACCCCCTTTTTCAGAATGTTTAATACTATAGTAATGCTTGGTGGTACGATTATGGTACTTTGTGTTGATCTTGCAAAACTGAAATGGTAACAGGCACTTCAGTGGTAACGACTGTTGTGGGTGCAGGCTGGAGGAAGAGGATATAAAGGAAATCGAGGGGCAGCAGTCCAGCAAGTGGCCCATGGATGTGGGAAATATACCTTGGGGCAGTCAATCTCGTTATAAAAAGCCAGGTGGCCCGGAGCTGTATTTATGACTATCTATGATGACTGAGCACTGAGATTCAGAGCCTGAAAAGAAAAGCAGAAAAACAGGTTTGTGCCTCATTAATACATCTTTAAGAGAAAAAAAAGTAGCAGAAGAGATTTCCTCCAGTAATGTAGTTAGCAGCTGCAAATGGCTCATAAAATGCTGTAGAGAGAAGCTGGCCAGCCCTAACCACAATGATTTTGATCTTGAGTGGTTATGATCTTCATATCCTTGAGGGCACGAAAAGCCTCCGAGGCAGTCAGCCTGCTTCCTCATAGGTTTGGTCTCTTTGGTCCAGAGACTTTAATATTATTAGTGTAGGGAGACATACAAGCGCATTTGTATAAAAACCAAACTACACCACTCCCCACCCCCTGCCTTTAAATAAATGTTAATTAATGATCATTAACATGTTGTATTGAATATGCTCCAATCCCCTACTTGCAGTATCTGTTCTTCCCCAAATGTTCTCTTGCTTAATGTTCTGGGACACTGATTTTACCCACCTTCTAATTTTCAGGCTCTTCTCTTTGAGTAGGATGTTTCCTTGTTTCTGAGATAAAGATACAATGAAAGATTTTTATTATCAAGTAATTTTGGTGCATTGTAAAGTAGAATAGCGCTCTTAAACCATCCTCTCAATCTGCATTTTGTAGTTAACAATTTGTCCCTCACACAAGAGAGGAAGAAAAGAGCTTCTGTGCATTTTTGCCATCCTCAGTATAAGAGGGGTCATGCTGAAGGCTTTGGAGAAAGCAGTTTCATCTCTAACTTAGTAATTGAAAGACAGCCTCTCTGTCTTTTTGCCAATATTACATTTCTGCATGAGCCAGTGAAAAGAGACCATAGCTTTTAACTTCAGAGAAGATAGTTTGATAACAGAACAGTGAAGAGGTCTGGTTTCAATCTGAAAGAAAGATGATGAGAGGCACTTTAAAACCAATTTCTGAATAAAAAGAGGCTGAAACACTTTCTGATTTAACAGCCTTTTTTATTCAAAGGAAAAACGTCTAAATTAAACTGCTAAGAAGTATTACACAGAGAGATTGTGGCTCTAATGCTGGGGGACTGAGCACCATTTGTTTGACTTTTTATCCTCAGTCATCCTACTTTTGTCCCCTTCTGCTCATGTTTTATGATGAAATCTTTAATTACATGATGATGAACTACTTTCTGGGGTTAAATCAGAGTTACACAGTGTTTGGTGGCTGGTGGACCTTTGCTTTTCTTCTTGCAGAAGCTGGAAAGTAAATAGTTAATGAAGGAGGCAATTTTAGGAATAGAAAGGATCGTTGTTCTCTTAGACATGGCATTTTTGGTCTGGACAAATGAATTCTCTGCCTCTGCCATGGTCTGTTCATGGGGTACCTGTTCATGTGGGTGCTGTAAAGAAAAAATTGGGGAAGTAAATAAATCAGGTGGTGACATGGTAAAAGATGTCGGTAAAATACAGTATTAATTAACTAAATGAAAACTATTTTAAGTGTTGAGACAGGTGTACTCTGGGGAAAAAATAGTACATGACTATGCTGCTAGCTAAAGACTGTCAAAAGCTTCTGTGCCTTAAATGTGGCTGGCTTCTGTCCAAATAATAATAGCTGATCTGAAAAAAAAGATATGTGTTTTACCTCCTTGTTTTATCCCTCATAATTCATAGACATAGGGGAAATAATTAAATTTTGTAAATAATCTTAACCCTTACATTTTTAATTTCAGAACGATGTCTTTGTAATGTTCTACACTTACAGACAAAAATATATGTAAAGAATACAGTTCCTTCTCTTAATCTCTGTTCTGCATCCTTTCCAATGGAATATCTAGAGGAAAGAAACATAAAATCACAGAATATCTCAGGTTGGAAGGGACCCATAAGGATCACTGAGTCCAACTCTCTGCTCCTTGCAGTACTACCTAAAAGTAAACCGTGACTGAAAGCATTGTCCAGATGTTCCTTGAACTCTGACAGGCCTGGTGCCATGACCACTTCCCTTGGGAGCCTGTTCCAGTGCCCAATCACCCTCTCAGGGAAGAACCTTTTCCTAATGTCCAACCTGAACTTCTCCTGACACAGCTACATCCCATTAAGAGTCACTGTTTTCTAGGATAAAAGCTGCAAGCATTATAAATACTCATGAATACTTATTATAAAGCTGGGATGATCCCTAGGCTTATAAGAGGTAAAGACAAGTGTCAAAAGTGAAAATTGCTTGAATTTTCAATTAGCTATTGTAAGCCTCTGCTGGACTTAATACTAGCATATGGCTATGGTACAATATATCAGTGGAGTTTAGAGGTACCCAGCCATCACCTCAAAATGAGTTAGATCTGATGCTAGAAGCAAACGAGCACTAACGTTCTGTGTGGGCACATTAAAATAACCTGTGTAGAGCGCTTACTCTTTTACCATTATCCAAGCCAAAAATCTTTAAAAACAGCTTGTATAGTAACCTGCACACAAAAGCCATGTTAATAAATGTGAGATAATCATTAAAAAACAAACAAAAACAAACAAACAACAACAACAACAAAAAAACATCAAGGGAAAAATTGTAAACTCTGAACGGCCACTTAGCACAATTGCAGATGTGGACTGATCATGAATAATTTTTGACTGGTTATTAAAAGATATTTGTCCATCAGAAGAGTGAGATGTGGGAGCAAACTCCTTCAGAGGGTTACAGTCAAGCTTCATAACATATTTCAAGTGGAAACTGATAATTGAATGATGATAATGTTGATGTTGTTCTGAACCCAATGCTTCAGAAACTCTTTTCTACTTGCAAGACAGAAAAGTACAAGGACATCTATGTCTGGAAGAGCTTGTGTGCCAGGAATTAAGGTTTTCTCTTCCTCTTTTGTTATCTGTGTATCTCACTTGTTCTAACAAAATATCGTTACTGTATGTTGGCGTAAACTTTGCCTTTCCCATGTTTCTACTGAAGATTATAATTGCATGTTTTTATCTTAATTCTGAATTTTATGGGGTTCCTGCATCTCCATTTTAATGACCACAGTTTTCTATTGATATAATTTCTTACATGTCATAGTCTTGATTCCAGTTTCATTGGATTTTGACTCAATTTTATTTGCATTATCCATGTCTATTAAATAACCAGTTTATTGAATTTAAGTCCTAGGTTTTTCCTTCCAAATTTATAGCCTTTAAAGAATTTCCATATGAAACATAATAGAGGAAGTCTATACTATCCAGTTGCGTGAATCAGTAAAATAATAAAGCAGTGCAGCTTTCTAAGTTCTGAGATCCTAGAAAACTAAAAGTATGGTGCTAGATTTTGCTTGTTTGGTTAACCAGTGCATTCAAAACATTAATGGCTGCTGTTGTTATAGTTTTGATCTTACCACTTACAGTGAGGCTAATCTTGGGTTTATGTTACTTTTCAGCTTTATGATGATTTCAAATGATATTGCAGGACAAAGACATACTATTGTGCATTTAAAGTTCAATTCTGTTTGCATTCCCCATAGTGACAGTCTAGGATAAAAAGCATAAATGTAACATCAAAGCAAATTTGTACATTATTTTGCTTAATATTGAATAGAACTTTTGAGCTTTTATACTCTAACTGTCCTTGACACAGATGTATTTGGACTCTACAGGCATATATTCACAGCTAGACGTTATTGTAACTCTAATAGTGTTTGTGATAGGAAAGGTTGTCATCTTCTATTGTCAGTGACTCTCTATGAAGTGCATGTGACAACAGGAGAACTGTGGAATGCCGGAACTGAGGCCGATGTCTATATTTCTGTCTATGGAGAAAGAGGTGATACAGGATCAAGACAACTGCTCAGGTCACAGAAACCCAAAAAATTTTTAAAAGGACAAGTAAGTGCAAAGCAGGGTATTTTCTGATATGTTCAATTGGCTTTTCTCTCTCAGGTGGGTGGTTACCCCAGGCAAAGTGCTATTAGAAAAAACATATTTCCCCAAAATTCCATCATTAAGCCAAAAATACTTTCTAAAGGTATACCAGTGCTTTTAGAAGATAGAATTTTCATTTAGAAAATAGATAAGCTGTGTGCTTTTGATTTTAATTCTTCTAAAAATTTGATTTAGTAAGTGAAGAGAAAATGAAATATTTTATATCTGCATTTCTAATGTTGAAATCTGCTGTAATTTGTAATTGTTTAGCCAATTAAGCTTTGAGCAGTTTTCTCTTTTCTGACTCTGATTCCATTCGCTTGAATGGAACTACTGCCATTAGCAAAGTGATCAGGCTTACATACTACTTTTATTTCAGGAAATCTGTCCTTCTTGGTTTGTTCTCACCTTGTCTTTAACTGATATTTCAAAGGATGATCTTGATAGAAGATTTCTATGGGTTTATGGGTCTTCAGGATTCCACAGCCGAAGAATGTTCTGCTTTTTAGATTTTAATGACATTTCGTTGATTGATTACAGACTGACATCTTTGCTGTTGAAGCTGTACATCTTGGACATTTGTACAAGATTGTTATAGGACACAATGGTCTTGGATCAGGTCAGAAATCTCTCTATATAGTCACTGAGTAGTGCTTGCAAAGTTATTAACCTTTTATTTGAAATATAATATGTATTTCTAAAACTCAGTATATGAAAATATTTTAGAAGTGAAAGACAGAGGCTTCTAAGGATACTGTTCAAGTGACACAGTTACCTTATTGTAGCATCGTAAACTTCAAATATTTTTGTTCACTTTCAATATACTGTCAACCATTATGTTAAGGACACCATCTGGTAATGTTCTGACATTTTTGACTAATCCCTATGGAAAAACTGTGAAGAGGGGGAGTGTCTGCGTGCTAAGACATTGAATATGTCTTGTGCAGTCTGTGCTATAGATAAAATGGGCTAGTATAATTTTAGGTTGATTAGCATTATCAGTTACACTGTAAAGACGCAGTTGGAGATTTTGGCTGCACTATCTTGTCATTAGACACCCAGTTAATGGCGAAACTCAAATTTCTTGCAGTCACAAGACCTGTTTTTCAAACTCTTCGGCCTAAATATTCTAAAACGTAGCAACTTATTTTGATCTTGTTGATTGGCAAAACAAACAAGTCTCATGCAACAACTATGTTAAAAGAAGGGGGGATATGCAGCGCTCAGGGCTATGACAGACGGACAGACAGACAGGGACCTAGCAGCTTACAGGCCCATAAGCAAACTCTATAGTACCTAGCGCAGGTGCTGTCTTCTCTCCAGCCATCAGGGCAGCCGTGACTCTAGCAACCTGCCAGCAGAGCTGAAGATTTTGGAGATCCAGTAGAAGAGAGAAAGCCATGGGAAATCAGACTTTATTAAATCTGCCTCTCATGAACTAACTTTTTTTTTTCCACCCTAAATTTATTCTAAGGAAACGGCTGGTTTCTGGACAAAGTTACAATCAAGGATCCTCTAACAGATTTGGATTATACTTTTCTTTGTCACAGGTTGGTGGTGTTTCATTTGAGTTAAGTTTTTAATAAATTTGTAATTAGTCATAGTTTTTCTTCTGAGATGTCCTGTCAAGGGAATTATGTGTTTCCTAAAAAGTGAGCTGGAATGGTCTGATTCTTTTTGCAGCCGAGTTCTACCTGCCCCATATCTCTGGTGCATTTGAGCTAATGAAAGAGAAATAAAAAGTTCTGCCTGGGAACTTTCCATTCTTGTGCCTTGCAAACGATTCGAGATGTGCTTTTTTGATACATTCCCCATATCCAGCACCTTGGATCTGAAACCAGCAGGTCCGTCCATTCTTCCATGTCATGCGATGCAAGGCTTTTCAGAAGAGTGGGTTGCTGTCTCTCTAGCAGGCTGATCCTACTTTACTGTAATTAGTATGGAGATTAACTTGGGGTTCCGTGAGCTCAGATTCAGACTTTAATATCTTGTGAAATGGCTATCACAAGCACGGCTCCCTGACCACACCTCTTTTTCTCATTTGCCTTGCGGTCTGTCACTGAGCTGCAACGTAATGTGAAGCAATCCTAACTTCCCCGCCTTTTCCCCTGCGGATGCTGCTGCTCTGAAGGTTCTGTTCCATAGCTCATTTGTAATTTTATCTATGTCTGATTAATTCTCAACACCTTTATGGAAAAATTGTAATTGATAAAAATCAGTGCAGATATTAGGAATGGTAAAGTCCAGTCACGTATGAATCTAGCTGCAGCTTGCCAGTGGCACCTCAATTCTATTTCCTCCTCTCACTTCTCTGAGTGAATAAATAACTGCCTGAGACAGCTCGGCGTGAGCAATGTGCACACTGAAACTGATTTATGTGTGAGTAAGGGCTTTCTGCCTATCAGATACAGCACCTCATCCTTGCCTGACCTAATTTTGATTCTGTATTCTAGATGAGATGAACTGCTATGAAGAGATCTATAATGCTAGCTTCATACATAATTTAGGGACAGTTCAAATCCATTTCAGGCAGAAAAATACAGGGTATGTGCTGGTTATTGTTAGAGCTCGATGCCGTGCTTGCTGATCTTGCTCCCATAGTGTGTGAATCCTTTTGACTCAAGTGGAGTTAGACTTAACTTACGTAAGCAGATGTGAAGCAGGTACAATGGCATTGTAAAGGTATGGTTCAGACATGGTAGAATTGCTGCCTGTGTTGGATTTGCCTCCCTGTATAGGGATTTTCAGGGCATGGAACAATTTGCATCCTTCTGTAGCCTTCTTGCAGACAGGAAGAGCAAACATCATGACCACTGCACCTTTTGTTATTGATCTGGGATCGATATGAGTTCTCTGATTTGTAACAATTTGCTCACACTCTTGTAGCTTAGTCCAGGAAAGCTTGTATTTATAAGTTTCATCAAGAACAAACAAAGCTATTTTTGCCAAAGTCAATCTCCTTTTACTAAAACTGGATATTTGTATTGCTCTTTGTCAGCCTTGAGACTTTAATAAATAGAACAGCAACTATCAGTATGCAAATGCCATGTGTACAGTATTGTGGGATTTGCCAGTGAAGGTTATATTACTGAAATGGGTTCTGGTTTTCAGGTGGCTGGACCAGGGGCAGGATGATGGCAATATTGCTAGAGAACTGACTGTGACAGATACCAGCACCTTTCCAGGAAGTAAGTGACAATTGGTGCGGGGGGACATCCCAGCCTCACTGCAACTGCATCAAATGGAATGAGGATGCTCTCTAAATTAATTACATGTTTTTATCCCTACAGAACAAGAACTGGAACTCAGGAGAGAGGAAACTGTAAGAATGTTCCTTTTTTTTTTTTTTTTTAAATTTAAACCATTCAAATTATACTTTGAGTGAAATCAGGTCAGTTGTTCTCATGTACATTAAATTCCTGTGTATCATTGTCTCATAAGTCTTTTCTGCTTGTTTACAAAACTAGTGGACTGCAGAAAAGTGGAAATTTCAGGAAGGCAATACACTTCAGTTTTACAACAGGCTCACCCGTGGCTTCATTTGTCTCAGTCCAGACAGCAGAGTTGATGCTCTTGGTGACAAGAAAAACAAATATGGTAAAGTATTCTTCATATGGATGTATGCATAAAAGATACGAGAAAGGAAGACTTTATAGTTCACTGTGATCACATACAGTGATACCTGTAAGGAATAGGAGCAGATAATTATAATAAACATTTTCCTTACTTAAAATATTTACATATATTAATGGCTATAAGAACTCAGAAATTATATTCTTGGTTTACACATAAAGCACAAAACCCCCCCTCTCATATGGAATCTTGTGACTGGCTTTCTCTTACCAAATAGAAACTTCTTGTCATCTGCAGTTTAATGCTCCCACAGAAATGCCATAGCAAGGACAGCTACAGTCTTTTGTAACTAGATCCATCTAAGCTAACAAGTTCAAATTTCCAGGTATAGTTCATTAATAAGGAGTGTATAGTTATATACAGGAGTCCTCCAGGGACAGCTGCACCTTAGAAATGGGCAACATAATGTACTGGTAGAACAGTTTAAAAAATCTGCTGTTACTGCTGGGAACAAGAAGAATGGCGCTACTTTAACTTTCATCAGCATTTTGTAGCTATAACAGGTAATTGTTTGGAAAATTGGCCAGATTTAAAATTTTAGAAGTCACGAGCTATGCTGCAAGATTTGCTTTAGAAATTCTAATATAGATACAGAGAAAATGAATTCTCTTTTCCTACCTGAGAGCTTTATGTTCCCTACATGATCTGTTTTTTATCATGTCAATTCATTGCTATAGCCCAGTTTATTACGCTGGAGTCCTCAGCTCCTTTTTATGGATTTTTTTAAAAAATCCATATATGCTGATCAAAAGACATTTGTTCCTTATCATTAGCTCTTCAGGCTTTTCTTCTCAAGGCAGTGAAGTAGACAGTAGTCTCTAGATGCCTTTTCCTGAAGGAATGAGGGAATTCATTGATCAGAGAGGTCAAACTGTTGAGTTAAACACTTGATTCATTCTTTTCCCTTGAAAATGATAAATCATTGATTGTAATTAAATGCAAATATTAATTAATATACTCTCGTACTTCTAACATATTTTTCATTTAACTCTTAGGTCTTTTTCATGTAAATGTCAAAAGGAGAAATATATATATATTCAGCAGTCATCAGATGCCATGTCTTGCTCTTGCTCTTGTCAATGGCCGTGTAATTGGAAAGGTAGGAAATGCTATTACTGATTTCTCCTTCATAATTACATTTCATTATCTGTTTAAAAAGAATGCCTTTTAAATCTGTCTAATAACTGTGCTTCCAGTCAGATAAAGAGCTAAGAATTGCAGAAGTAAATCCAGGAAATTTCCAACCAATAGGCAAATTTAGATGTAGGGTTTTGTCTGTTTTCTCCCAGTTTACTTTTTACTCTTTGGTAGGATTTTTTAACAGACTAAATGATTTGATGCAGGAATACCAGGCCATGCCAAGCTGTAATTTATATTGTCTTGCCACATGTTGACAAGGTACCTGGAATGTTCTCATATCTTTTTGACATGCCTGAGGAATGAGATGTCATCCAGAGCAACCTGGGCAAGCTCAAGAAGTGGGCCCGTGAACCTCATGAGGTTCAACAAGGCCAAGTCTGAGGTCCTGCACATGGGTTGGGGAAACCCTCAGTATCAATACAGGGAGACAAAGGGATTGAGAGCAGCCCCATGGAGAAGGACCTGGGATACTGGTGGGTGAAAAGCTGGAAATGGTTTGGCAATGTGCGCTTGCAGCCCAGAAAGGCAACTATATCCTGGGCTGCATCAAAAGAAGCGTGACCAGCAAGTTGAGGGAGGTGATTCTGCCCCTCTACTCCACTCTGGTGAGACCCCACCTGGAGTACTGCATCCAGCTCTGGGGTTCTCAGTACAAGACATGGAGCTGTTGGACCAAGTCCAGAGGCCACGAAGTTGATCAGAGGGCTGGAGCACCTCTCCTATGACAAAAGGCTGAGAGTTGGGGTTGTTCAGCCTGGAGAAAAGAAGGCTCCAGTGAGACCTTATTGCAGCCTTACAGTACTTAAAGGGGGGTTAAAAGAAAGATGGGGACAGACTTTTTAGTGGATCCTGTTGTGACAGGGAAAGGGGTAATGGTTTTAAACTAAAAGAGGGTAGATTTAGACTAGATATAAAGAATCAATTTTTTATGATGTGGGTGGTGAAACACTGGCACAGGTTGTCTAGAGAGGTGGTACATGTCCCATCCCTGGAAACATTCAAGGCGAGGTTGGATGGGGCTCTAAGCAACACAATGTAGTTGAAGATGTCCTGCTCATTGCAGGGAGGTTGGACTAGATGACCTTTAAAGCTCCATTTCAACCCAAACTATTCTATGATTCTATGATTTCCTTTTTTTGCATAAATATAAATTCTAAGGATTGATTTTAAATGCCTATTTTTTCTTTGTGTCTTTTTCTAAGTAATATGCCTGTCATAAGCCAACTGAAATATTCCAGATTTGTTTTGATCCATTTTGATTTGTTTCAACCCATCTTCAAAGTCTTACTATTGCCTTTCTTTCTCAGCACTTGCAGAATACAAGTAGACAAATGGAGTTGTAGAAATTAATTCTTTCTGATTAAATTCTTCTACTGATGAGAGAAGAAGCTGTTTCCCTTTCACTTTTTTGAGTTCTTCCCCTTATTTACCTAGTGAATAAATTCATAGTCAAAGCTGGTCCCGTTCCTCTTTCACGTGATGAGCATTGTGGGACCAGAATACTCTCAGTAGAGTTAGATTTCTCAACGGGGATAGTGTCAGGCTGCTGGACAAACTGTCAGACCTCCTTGCATGACTTCCTAATCTTCACGTTCATTAGTGTATTTCTGATACAGACAACCCCTTGCAGTCTGTCACGTTGCAGTATATCTTACTATGGAGAGGTTATTAACCAGGTACTTACATTTGAACTTTCTCTTTTCTGCTTTGCTGCTGACATGCTTTATGAGTTTCAGCAACCTATCGAAAATCTGGATCTCAGTTTTCTTATCTTCAGTTGTGCAAGATGTTCCTTTTTCCAGTGAATGTGAAAAATGTGGTCATTTAAAACGTTTTGGAGTTGTTGGAATTAAGATAGGTAAATGTAAACCAAAATGAGAATACAAAAATTACAATTGACCTCATGGTACGCACTTAATTATACTTTGAGGACATGCTGGCTCACTTGTTTCACAACCACTTCTAAAATCCGTACAATTTTTCCTTTACTTTTAGAAGTATATTGAATCTGATAGATAGGTTTTTTGAGTATGAAGCTTTTTCTTCAGAAGGTAGTGCCTTAGAAATGAAAGTTTTCCCTAGAAATATTGATTTTTTGAAGTCTTAAAAATGCTGAAAAAGTGTTAGATGGTCTAAGCTAGAAGTCTTTTAAATTATTAGGATGCTTATTAGTATTTTACATTTATTAAAATCCTAGTTTTATTTATATATGAGATGATGGAGTTGATAAAATATTTAAATATGTATTTTGTATGTTGTGTCACACAGTTTGCAAACCTGACAAGCACGGATAGTGCGATGCTGTGCACTTACGTGTAAAACTTCTGACACCTTAAGTGTTTTCTGTGAGAAAGAATAAATCAAAGAGGAGAGACATTGAGGCAAATGAAGGATGGCTGGTAGCAGAGAGTTGCTGCCATTCGTTTCCCATCTACATCAATTTTATATTCCAACCTTTCTTTGCTGCATTTGTAGGCTGACTCTTAACTGTCTCTCTGATTGAGGCACTCAGGTATCTTTCATGTTACCCTCAGATCTGTGTTATCTTAAGATGAACTGTTTCTGTGCTTTGAAATTCCAGAGTCCACAATTTTAAGACTTTGGTATCAGGACTGCAATTCTGAAAAATATAAAGACATTTTCATCTGGATTGGTAATGCTGTGGAAGCTTGAACAATACAGAAACTCTATTGTGATACTGTCTGTTCTGGATTTTGCCATATCTAATATTTAATATAATTTATTATTCCTACTTTGACTTTGTTAGAGCAAAGACAAGACTTGCTGTGAGCTCTGCATTCACCTTCAACCAAATGGTTGTGCCATTCTTGAGTCAGCCAAGAACCCAGGTCACACTGTCACGTTCAATCTTCAAGGCAAAGTAGCTGATGAACCAACAACAGGATATGCTGGACTTTCCAAAGAATTTGTTGTACATGTTAAGGTAAGGTGGGCAGAGGGAAATGAAGACGACTTTTCTAAAATTTACCATTATAAAGCGGGTTGTACCTAATCAAATGTCAGAGGATTGCAAGCTAAGAGAGTGATCCTCTCCCACCAGGTGGAGCTAAACTACAGCTTAACAGGTAGGCAGCACTTGAGAAGTTTTCCTTTACTCTCCTCTGGGGCCGATACTGCAGCTGGGACATGCAAATAGGGTGGGCTGCTACACAGAGAAGATGCATCTCCAAACTTTTTAGTAAACCTTCCAAAAGTAGGAAGGCAGGTACATACAGGAGAGCTGCATGGGGAATTACTTAATTTGAAAAGAGAACAAGTTCCGTAACCTGCCGCGCTCCTTGTGCTCTGAATGTTGTGCTGCGCTGCTGAACCCTCAAAAGTGGGGAAGCTGTGGAGTAGGGAAGGATTTCCACTGTCCAGGCTAGTGTCTGCACAGAAAGCAGCAAATATTCTAAAGCTGGAGGTATACTTGAATTACTTGGGACTTATGCATTTAAATTTATAGGTGGAAATGCATTGATAAGCGCTTAAAATAAATCAGTATGAACAATATAAATGTCAAAGTTTACTAAGGAGAAAAGCTGTGTTATTCAGAAAGGACTTCTTGTCTCTGATCTGAAGGGTGTGTTTCACCATGGTGCCATCATTCTGCTCAACACGAGTCTCTGCCAGGCTCTGTCCCTTAGACCTGATGGGAGCTGCAGCGGAGCAGGTCAGCAGCAGCAGGAATCCTACTGGAAGGTGCATAAAATTGGCTCTGGGGTCTGCATGTTTGAAAGTGTGAGAAACCCAAGAATGTATCTGAAGATCAAAGATGACCAGTGTAATGGAACAGTAAGCAATTCGTGCTTGTATTTCCCTCTGCAGATAGTTTGAGTAAATTGTCAGTGACAGTAGAGAATATTTATTTACTTGCTTGGGTAAAAATAAGATAAAGTATTGTTGATATTTTAAAATTTTCAGATCTTTTCCTTCATTTGCCCAAGGAAAAGATCTGAAAAATATAGCAAGAGAAGCTTTCATGTCTATTTGGCTCTTGATTATAAAGATCTGATTATATTTTTAAACTATTTTTAAACTAATGTGAGTGTAGTTAAAATTTGTTGCTAAATAGCTGATGACTCTGTCAAGATTCTCTTGTGCTAATTTGATTTTTATTAAACAACTACCATTATACTAGTGTGTGTTTGGAAGATGTTGAAGTGATGTTGGCATCATAATTTTTGCAAATGATTCTGGTTTGTCTGAAATGAAGAACCTGAGTTTTTTCCTTCATCAGGCAACCACATAGAGTTTATTCTTGAAATATCTCACCAGTAGCCTGCATATTTACCAATAAACCTAGGCGTGGGGGATGGTTGAAATATTCTGATGTTTGGGTCTATAATATTCTCCACTTGTTAGGAGTTTATTGCAGATTTACTTTTGAGAGCAAAAAGAGAATGAGACACTAGTATTTGTTCATTAGACCCAATGTTTACTAATCCTATGTCTGTTTGCTGATATGAACTGATATAATTATTTTTGAATGTGGTAGAGCACAAACATGTTCAGGGGTTTAAAGTGGTATTGAGTCTAAATAAAGTGATGATAAAACCCACTAATGAATAATTGAGATGTAAGTTGATTAAGTGGGAAACTCCTTTAAATATATCCTAGACTTTGCCTAAATCCTAACAGAAATCGGAATACCTTCATATGCGATCTTTCACTTACTCAAATTATGCGATTTGTCTTTCTGTTCACAAAAGAATAAGCAAAGCCAAGATATTTGTGTGTGTGTAAAAATGTAGGACATTGTGAAAAACCTAAAGTTAATCTGAAAGGTTATTAGAAGTTAGTAATATTTAAGTCTTAAGAAAGATTCAACTTGCCTAGCTACATCAATTCAATTGCTGAATTCACATTTCTGTTTTCAATTTCCTAGGGCACAGGTGATGAATACTGTCACTTTAAAATTGAGAAGAATTTGGAAACTGGATCTGTAAGTCTAGAATCAGTGCAAAATAAAGGGATATATGTTGGTCTCCTGCCGGATGGTCAGACTAAGCCAGTCATTAACACTGGAGAGAGAAACATTTTTTTCTACCCACAAGTCATCAAATGTATGTAATTTCTTAATATCCTACAGTTTGTTTTAGTGATTAGTGTTTCTGAACAACAAATTCAAAGCAAAAGCATAAAAGCTAGATTGATACCATTTCCTTTGTTGTGTTTCAGTAATTTTAAAGGTGAAAACTTTATTGTGCCCACACTTAATTTCTCCTATGTAGCTAGTTAATTTTTCTTCATTTCTTTCTTTTTATAACAATAAATGTTGCAGAAGAAATCTATTTTTTTTACTGAGCAAATAAACTTTTGAGCATAAGAATTGGAACAGGTGACAAGTTAGAGATGGAGTTGGCTTCCTGGGTCTATTTCCCATTCTGGCCACAGATTATGGAAGCCTGGGAGATGTCGTGCTGTCAGCTATACCACAGTCTTTCCTGATTTTATAGGGAAAATGGAGTGTAGAGATGGCCTGCTTGGCAGTATTCAGTTTCTTTTTTAATGGTGTGAAATACAATGTATTTCCCCCACTTAGTATATTGATTGTGTGATTCTTCTGTCCCATAATCAGATTTGAGAGCTATTGCAGTCAGAAAGCTCCCTCACCAAGGAGTTGACCTGTTCTAGTCAACTAGCCAGGACTCAGAAATTAGCTCTCAGCACACTCCGGATCACCGTCACTGGACTGTCTGCTTGTTTCTTCTCCTTCAGGAGAATTAAGTTTTTAATTTGGTGGACAATTGGTTACCAAACATAGCCAACTAACTTGGTTATAACTGCAGAAAGTGGTGGAATTACAGTACTTGTATTCTGTACAAGAATGAAAGAAATGAGACATCTCATGAAAATGCTAAACCTGCTATCAGTTCAAAATTGAGAATTCAGTTTTTTGCCAGATACAAGCAGAACAGGGTCGTCTTGAACTACTTTGACCAGCCAAGGGAAAGTATCAAAACATACAACTAGTCTTATAATTAATTGTTCTATACATATTGTGACCGAGATATCAGAAGCATTATGAAAGTCACTGTAATAGCATTCCTACCATTCAGTGCTTACTTGGTGAGAAGAATATTTCGGTCACTGTGTTCTTGTAGAAATGAGGAGAGTTTTACTTTGTTATTTTTTGGAAGAGCAGGGTTTTCAATGGAAATTCTCAACAAAGCAGGGCTTAGTGATGCTATTAAAATAAAGCTAAATGTTACTTTGTTACAGGCTTGAGTTCTCTTGAATCCTTGTTAATCAGTAAAAGGAAGATTAAAGGAGATAATATTTTCTATGAGAGCAACCAAGATTGTCTGTTTGCCACTTCATGTTACCAGAAATGGCCTCTAGCAGTTTTCGTTTCAGCATTGCCACTCTTAAGAAAGGAAACGTCAGGGAGTGGAGAAACTTATCTTGGGGAAAACTAAATTTTAACAAGACCTTTTATTCGTACATCAATGTTAAGTTGTTACTTAGATTTTCAAAGCAGTAAATGGACTTTTACTGGTCTGCCATAGTTTTTCCACTTTTTGTGGCATGCTGCTAACAATAAAAGCTAGTAAAAGCTAATGGCTGTTCAATACATAGAGAAAAGGTTTTGGTGTCCACTGTGTTGAACCATTGTAATGTCTGTTATTAATGTTTGTCACTGAACATATGGGAAACTTATGAGCAAGAAAAAGTAAACGATTTGTAGCTAGTGACAGAATTTACATTTCATTGTTTCAGTTGGCCGGAAAGAGCCTATGGGAACATCTGCAGCAACCGGTCAAGAGAAGAAAGACTTCAGAGAATCTCAACTCCAACCAGCAAAAGCCCCAAAGCCAGCATCTCAAAGCCTTTCAACTTTTCCACCCTCAAGTAAGCAACTAGTTGTGATATAGCATTGTGTTATGTCTGCCCTCCATGCACGTTTGCAGTGACTTACCTCAGGAAAGACAGTGAATAGCTTTTTTAGACTTTTCTAGACTTATGCATACATACAATATAAAATATATTGCCAGTTATTGTTTTTTGAAAAGGCATTGGAATGTTGTTTATTGATAAGACAACAATCAGAAAGTAACTGTAATTTCACATTACTTCCCCCCCCCNTCATTAGGACTGTTTCTGTGGAAATTAAGAGATTGATATGATACAGACCCCAATCCAAAGCTCACTGAAACTAATGGAACATTTCCCATTTATGCTCTCTCTCACACTTACATTTTCTGCTTTATAATTCATTGGGGAAAGAGTAAGGTTTTGGTGCACTGTATGCTAGCTTTATGCCTATGTTTAGGCAGGTAGGAATAGATAAACAATGTTCTGGTCATGCTTCTGGAATGATAGTCTATTTCAGGTGTGTTTTACTAGAATAAAAAACCCACTTTCCTCTTTAGCTACGGAAGTCACATCAATGGTCTAAGACAATGACTTCCCTAACTCAAAAGTTTTACAGGAATATTCAGCATCCTAGCAACCAAAGAAGATGTGACTAAGCAATGAAACAAAACAGGGAACGATACATCTCTTAAGGATTGGGGATGTTTGCTTCTTGCCTCTCTTTTATTTCAACGTACCCAAGGACCCTGTCTGCACAGCCTGAATTGTGTCACATTGCCATAAAAAGCAGATGAGAGAAATGGAAACTACTGAGCTTCGCACAGCACATTGAGGCACATTCACATGGTGGAAAAATATGTTACCTTGAGTAAGCTTTAAAGACAAGATTATATTAAAGCTTCCACTATGGGAGACATGCTTAGTCGAGTAGAGGTAGTCCCAAAGGCATTTATGTAGCTAATAATTCAGGTGGCTTGCTGATTTGGTTTTGAACTTGGTCCTCAAATCGCTGTTTTGAAGTGTACATGAAAGGTATGGCAATGTGAACAACATGTCAAATATGGCGTACCTGGTCATAGGGTATAACATGAAGTATCAGGAAAGATTTTAGATAAATTCAGTTGAACCAGAGTAGCCTAGTTAAATTCAAAACATAGATGTGTATTATTATTAACTACTGTTAATTGTTTCTGGCAATGTTGTTTCCATTCTTAGCTCAAAACACTCACTTTCCGTTCATAATCTATCAGACTTCATGTTGTATCCTTGTGTCACAAAGCCTTCCTAAAGTGTTGTGGGTTGTCAGCACTTGAGAGAGATGCTGTATTTGAAACCCATGGCAACAATACACCAGCCATCAAACCTGTTTTCAAAGAAGCTGGATGTTTTTAGGGTTGAATACAAAGGATCCTTTTATAGAAGCAATATCTGCCGTGAAATTGGTTACATAGAGTCTATAGCACTTTGTAAGAAGTATTTCTGACATTCATAAATGTGGACTCTGCTTATGCAAAATGAATAGAAATATCAAAGTTACTCTGCCCTTCAAAGAAAATGCTCATTTTTAGTAAGATATTTTCACTTAGAATACTTTAAAAGTAACTGACTTTTGACATGTAGAGGAGAGCCTTAATTTTTAAACTGATATTCATTAATTACTCATTTGCTTTTTTCACTCCCAGTTAACATTCGAAAAAGGGTCATGTTTGTATGCAGAACACTTAGCATCCAAACTCAGAGCAGATTAACCCTTAGGCTGGCCATGCCATCTATCTTACGTCTGTGTCTGCTAACTGGTAGCTGTGTTTTGGTAGTTGTTTTCACAAATAATAATTAATTTAGGGTTAATTAATTGAAAACTATGCTATGACACTTGGGGCTTCTCTTGTTGCAGTGAGTTCTCTATAGGTCAAGAAAATTCTTTCACTGTACAAGGATGACCGTAGGTCCCAGCTTCTACTTAAGTGCTCACAGGATGGAGATATTAAAGTGAGTGTCAGAGACAAGTCAGCTAAAACTCAGGCAAGGCACCACATTATAAACTCAAGGCCAATCAAATGTGCTGCCCAAAACAGAAGGGAAATAATATATATATGGTTAGAGGACCACAAGTCTAGGGGTAAAAGAGATGAAGTAGAAGACACTAAAAACTCAAATAAAAAATTGTGGCTTTTTTTAAACCCCTTTTTACCTTTCTGTTACCAGTTACAAAAGCAAGCCAAAATCAACAGCCCTACTGAAAATATAGGCTTGTGTCATATTATGTATCAGCTAGTGAGCACACAAGAATCTTATGGGATTTCCCACATGACTCAGTACTGGGGGTTTCCTCTTTGCTTGTTCCTTGTGTTTCTCAAATCATGTTTAAATTTCAATGGTGAAAACATGCCTGTGTGTGCCAGTGAAAGCAAGGGGACAGATGTCATTAGCTTCCATGACATCAATGCAGTCTGTGCCGTTGAGAACAGCTTTGTGGTCCGGCACTAAAAAATTGTATCTCTGAGAAATTTTTCTATACCCTCCTATACCTTTCCTATATGTCTGGAATGCTGTTAGTTACTCTTAATTTTTAATGTGTTTTACTTGCAAGGGAAAATAAGATAGAAATAAAATCTGATCTCATTTCTATTTGGTTTACACTGGAAATGTTGTTACAAAAAGGTGTAATAAAAATGCATTAACTTTATTGTCCGAGGTTCTGCTCCAGAGGTTAATTTTTCTGATGGTTCATTTCAAAACTGTCACTCAATCATATGATCATCTGGGACAAGACAATTTTCAATTTACTTTAGATTTAGGATAAGTAAATAAAAAAAAAGTTATTTTTATGAAACTGTGTGAAGGATCATGACTCCATCATTCTCATGCAGGCCTATCAGAATGAATTTATGTTGCAATAGATTTACAGCATGGTGTCGGGAAGTGTGTAAACTCCCATGACTAATGCAGGGTAGGCATCAAATCCTCTTTTCAGACTGGAATATTTTTAGCCTGTAGCAAATCAATATGTCACTGAATTCCATTTGTAAGAAAAGCCAGTAAATTATAAGGCAAAAAGCATTCCAAGCCTGTGGATTGTTTGTGCATTATAATTGTTTTAGCGAGGTAGTAGTTTGAGGTTGCAGTAGCTGCTTTGGGTAGCAATAGCCCCAGTATGGAATTCTTGTGCTAAGCATACGAAGCAGCCTGGGATTCCTTATGCTTCTTGAATACCTGTGCATTTCGTGATAATTTTCATCTCTTTGCTGTAAGAAAGGTGTGGGTTTAGATAGCTGCCAGGAACTCCAGCTTTCAGAGTTACAGGTGAGGAGTTAGGTAACTACAGTTAGAGGAAGTTATCTAGTCAAGTTCTCAAAAATATTTATTATACCACAGCAACTACTCTGCTGTAGTTCTGTTATTTCAGTCACTGAAACACTAGATGTTTGCTTTTTCCTTTATTTTTGGTGTGTGGATTTTCTTTTTTCTTTCAGAATAATTTGCAGTTAGTCATGATGAAGAATACAATAAAAACAGTGAATATTATGACACTATTGCTTATTTCTAAATTACTATAACCATTCCAAAGTCATACTACTACTGTTAGAAGCACTGCTGTAAAAATTATACTACTACAGTTCTGAATTTCTTAAAAATTTATTAACTGAATTTTAGGGTCTTTACCAGGGCAGAAATTTCCCCTGATTCCAGAAACTAGTCCTTATTTATTATAAAACTTTGTACTCGATCTGAATTTGTTTCAATTTCTTGTGCAATTATTTCACATCAGTTAGGAGTTCAATGCTAGTGGATCATAATTCAGGTTTGGTGCTTTAGTTACCATGTTAATTTAATCTATAGGACAATTTGATGATCCAGGTAATTATATAATTCCTTTTAAGTACAACTTTCAAGAAAAAAAGCATTTATTTAATATCATAAAAGTGACATTTGAGGAAACTTAAAGGGAAGAGCAGGACCATGTCTCAGTATGGATTTGACCCTTCACTTACCCCATTTGCTTCAGCGATGTTTCAGCAGGATGTGGAATTTGTTGCTCGTTAAGGTTTATTAAGAAGCAAATGTCAAGGATTCAAAACTGGTTTTCACTTTGTCTTCAAACTTATATTTTAATGCTAGTAACAGAGCAGAGTCAGATAAATTTTGCAAATTTCTGTCATAGTTATTGCTTTATTTTCTTTAGTATTTGTACGGGGCTTGGCTGGGATCAACTTAATTTTCTTCACAGCCGTCTGTCTGGTGCTGTGTTTTCGGCTGGTGACAGAAGCAGTGTTGCTCACCCCCCAATGTTCTAGCTGTTGCTGAGCCGTGCTTGCACAGCACCGAGTCCATCTCTGTTTCTCACTCTGCACTCCCAGCGAGTAGGAGGGGACAGATGATGGTAAGAGGCTGGGAGGGGACAAAGCCAGGACAGTTGACCCCAACTGACCAAAGTGATGCTCCATACCATACGTTGTCATGCTCAGTAATAAAACTGGAGAGGAGTTTTTCCAAAGTAGTCATTCCTCAGGGACTAGCTGGGCATCCTTCTGCTAGTGGTGAGTGACTGCTTTTGCATCACTTGTTTTTCTATTTGGTTTGGGTTTTCTTTTTTTTAGATTGTGAGATTTTGTAGATATTTTGGTTTTGTTTTTATTTTTTCCTTTCAGTTAAAGGCAGTTTAATAAGTGAAGGGAAAAACTCCATCCCAGAGAAACCCAGTACAGTATTTTAATCAAGTAAATAAAAAAGCAAAAAGGTCTGATAGCAAGGTACGTAGTGCAACAGGAGGATGCATAGTGATGCATTGGGAATTCTTCAACAAATCATTATCAGTGGCTATTTATGAATTCTGCAAAATTGTAAGTGAATTCCATTACGTGTTTGGAGCCTCTGGCCTCCAACAGCTTGGTTCTTAGAAAGCTACTTAATGGAAGAAGAATGATCTGGGGGGATACAAAAGAAAATTAATCCGCAGCACAGATTATATTCATTATGGTTAGCATATTAAAAAGGCTCTTTGCAGTCAATGAAAAAGCCTCATGAAGAGCAGTTTGGGAACCCCTGCAGGACACAGCATAT
This sequence comes from Aramus guarauna, assembly GCA_013400195.1. Lineage (NCBI taxonomy): Eukaryota > Metazoa > Chordata > Aves > Gruiformes > Aramidae > Aramus > Aramus guarauna. The sequence goes on from VXBL01008896.1 coordinate 115,025, forward strand.
AGACAATGTGTTGGTTCATCTTTTCAGATTCAGAGTTTATATCTGCCTCTTGTGTTGGGACAGATTATAAAGTCTTAGGGGCAAGGACTCCCTCTTTTGGAGACGACTTCCTGGCCAGCAGTCCCATTACTGACACCAGACATCTGGTGTTTGTAAACTCCACTTTGATTAGAATACTCAAAACTAAATTTCTCCATCTCAAGAGGGTCTATTTTTTCATATCTGACATGCAGAGGTGTTATTTGACATCTTTGCATATATAGATATTTTTCTCTTCAGGGTAGATGAAATATCACTAGGTGCCATTGTAAAATGAAATAGATGTTTTCCAAAATTATATTTGCTCAGCATTAAAACTGTGAAATTTATTCATAAAATGGTACTGTGCTGCTGTTTTCTCATTCATGCAGAACTTGCCTTAGCCCAAATGCTGGCACTGTATGCATAGGTATGCTTGAGCAAGGATATATTGTACTCTTTATTGAGTATTTTACAGTATTTAATTAATATTTAGCTTGCAGAAAGTTAATTTCCTGAGTCTTTTTTTTTTTATTTGAAATGAAAATTTTCTCTAGTCTTAGACATGTGATTCTGCTAATAATGTCCCAACACAAGGCATTAGAGGAGTATTTACAAGTAATTCTACTCATTTCTGAATGTCAGGCTAAGAAACCTGAAATGTTAATTTAATGGCCATAGCTCTGCATCATAGCATCCTTACTCTACACCAGAATATGAATAAAGAATAATAAGAAGATAGTGCACGTGAGAGACACTTGTTCTTCTGCAGTTGATTCTTGTAGCTCAACTAATCAGTACATTTTGGTCTAGACAAGAAACATAAATCTATCTTTTGAGAATATCTCACTTGCCATGAAAAAATACAATCCCCCCTCTCTGTTATGGTGTCCTTACGTGCTGAAGTTACAACAGTGACTGGCAGTTTCATGTGGATTTTCATCTCCCACTAATGTTCTGTGTTTCACAGAGGAAATGAGAAATCCCCAAGGTGGTGAGCATCCCCTTCCTTCAGATGATGAATGGAAAGTGTCAATGCTGACAGGAAATGCAGGAACTGAAGCAAATGTCATTCTCTGGATATATGGAGACAGAGGAGTAGCTGGACCAATAACTCTTGCCAAGGACAACAGAAAGCAGCTGTTTCTTCCCAGGCAGGAGGATGAATTTCAGGTAGCTAATGAAGGCTAAGAACATTATTTTAATGTGTACCTTTCCAAAGATTATTCTGTCATGTGAAAAGAAAAAATGTTTTTCTCCTGTGTTTACTCCATAAAATAAATCTCTATCTAATCTCTGTGAATTCTGCATTAAATCAGTTTGGTGCATATAGTTAGCAAGAGGAAATACTCTTTCTTTTAACCCCCTCTCCATCATATAGTAGCCCAAATGGGACAACTGTGAGCATAAATTGATTTCTTTAAGGCAATTGATTTGAAACTAGCCACTCTTAAACAAACCATGTCTGATGTAAGACACATATCATTTAGGGATCTTTAGTAATTAAATCTTCATGCATACGTTTTTCAAAGTGTACGATAAATTTATACTGTGGAACTGGTTCAGTTAAGGAAGAAAACCTTTTTTTTTCACCCACCATATTATAAACAGCTGAAATGCCAGAAGCTTTACTTATAGAATTATTAAGATCCCAATAAAAACTACATGTTATCATGTCTCAAAAGCACAAAGAGTTCTGTTATTATTTAGAGAATGACCCTACCTCTATTGTAATAAGGAAATTATGTCTAGGTAGGTTGAGAGGAAATTACAAAAGGGACTAAAACTCCTGTTTTGCTTAAATCTTTCTGTCTGAGATGCATGTAACACATTGCTGTCTTCAGCTAACTGAAGAAGTTGTTACATTTTTCAGTTTTTGTGCAAATTTTTTTTTCTGCACTCATCAACTCTTCTAATTCAGTCTTGGGACAAACCAAGATTGTTACTGTCAATAATATTAATAATAATACTCTCTATGAATAGGGCATAGGCAGGAAGATAACCAACTGTAATGTTCATTTTCTAAGCATGTAGGCTATATATTATGATCCATGGGGAATCCTATTCTCTTAATTAATGAATAATTTATAAGCAACCTTGGGTAATGGCATGTTTGCAATGTTAATCCATATATTCTTAAGAGATGGACCAATTTCTCTTGTCTAAAATAGATATTGCCCATTATGGCTGTGCACTGTGGATATTGATCTTGTGAGAGAGTGGAATCTTCCTTTCAGCACCTGGGGCTACTACTAGGATTCTTTACGTCATGCTGACACTATTGCTTTCAGGCGTAAAAGAGCAAATGTCACCAAAGTGCTTTTCATTCTTTAGTCCGCAGTAGATAAATCCACAAAGAAAAAGCCTATGAGTAAGAGCTCTTTTTTCTTTTTTTCCCCTTTCAACTTTATCCTGTACTTGTTTGGAAGGATAAGTCTTGAAATCAGGATAGGAATGCAGGACTTCAAAAAAAATTTACCTCTTCTTTTTACCATCTGCATCTTTGACATGTTTTCACTGATATCTTCTAGAGTAGAAGATACCAAATTTTATTTTTTGAAGTAATCAGCTTAATCATAGCTCTGGCCAGGAGTTCTAGGAAGAAAACAGATTCCAAAAGCCTGTAATAATCAGGCACTTTGGAATCAGTTTTCTTTAACCTTTCACTTTATCAGCGGTATGCCCAACTATGAGAAATTCATGTAGAACTATAATGAGACATGAAAACCATTCATATGTGGCCTTCCCTCTCTTACCTGACCCATGTAAGTAGTCATTGCTTGTTTATTCCTTTCTAAGATGTGTATGGGAAAAATCAAGGCTAGCAGAGGGTTTCTTCTGGGACATCTCTGCTTGTCCTAGGCAGAAGTCACTCTTTGCATTCTGACAAAGTTCAGTACATTTATGTTTTGTATTGATAGATGAAATGGTCATGTAGCTTGCTTTTTTTTTTTTTTTTTTTTTTTTTTTTTTTTTTTTTTTTTTTAACTAAAAGGCTAAAGAGGGATTCATTAGAATAAACAGACGTGACAGCACTGTATATTCAGTGATCACCAGCTCTGTGAATGAGAAGACAGTTATCTCATATTACTTGAGAAGTGAGTTGGTTAGTTTGTGAAATGTGGGAAATGACGATAGTAGTTTTCTCAGTCAAGCTGTACATATACCCTTACTTTACTACTGCTATAATCCTGAAGTCTCCAGGTTACCTGTAATAAGACTAATTATAGAGACAAATATTATGCAGCATAAGCAAAGATAACAGAATTTGACTCCACAGAACAAAACTATTTTCTTAAGCAAATGGAAAAGACAGGAACCCTATTGTCTCATCAGTGTTACAAGACTGGAGAGAGCATTTATTTTATTAACAAAATTCAGGTCGATGTAGCAACTATATCAATACAAATACAGGTGTGAATTCCACAAATTCTTTCTCAAGCAACCATGGTGATTTACTGAGTGCATTTCAATATTAGGGAAAACAAGGGTAAAAATTGTTTGCTTCTCGAAATTTTTGACTAAAGCATGGTAACACTGTGATTATATAATAGAAGTTTATTATACAAAAGCACAAAGAGACAGATAAAAGCTGATATAGGAACTGAGGTAATTCTGACCTCTGGAAAGAGAAGAGGGCTTTTTATTAATGAAGGTGAAGAATGAGTGGATAATATACTAGTAGGTGCTTCTAAGAGAATGAAATGAAAATATTTTTTCTACAATGTAAGTAGCTTTTTTGGGATGTAAATGATGGAATAGAATAGGCTGTCACCAAACATTTAGTAATAGAATCATTATTATTTGAGAGATAAGATGATAACACACTTTCTTTTCTTTTCTTAGCACTACATTACAAATGATCTAAAATGATTTATAGTCACTTTAAGTAACGGTTAAACTTCAAATAAGCGCCAGATAATAAGGATAGGATAGGGTTGCATAGAGTAGATTTCATAAGTAAGAGCACATATAAAGCTTGAAATTGCAAAGTGCAGATGAATACAAATCATAGTCAGAAAGCGAACACAGCATCAGTGACTTTCAAAGTTTTGCAGATTCTTTATTCTTTAAGGTCTCCAAAAGTTTTATATCCTTCATTTTGACATACTATGGTTTATGGTCATGTTGCTGTGCTGTATTATGAAAGATTTGTGACCCGTGGTTTAGTGGATTTAATTTTGTATTCCTCATTTCTCTCATGAATGGCCCTCACCAACTTTTTTTACTCTTCAAACTTTGAAGAGTCTGAATATCTGCCAAATCATTTCCCTGGCAAGCATTGTAATTTCATTAGGCTATAATCTGGCCAAACTGGGGCTCAGACGAAAATCTGCTTAGACAAAACAGAAGCAGTCTCTTTTCTGAATCCTTTAATCCAATATCTGCCAATCAAATGTTCTGTGCTCTTCCTGTACACTCAGATACTACAGTGGTTCAGAGAAATCTGGAACCAACTGCAAAGATAAAGATGCAGTTTTATGTATTGTTTTTCCCATGTGATGTAGCTATGTCTTTTCCAGAAATATTACCCAAATTAAATGAATGGCAAAATGTAGAAATACAGGGCAAATGGGGTTCGTGCATCAATGAGAACTGGATTTTTGATTTATTTCATCTGTGATGATTGAATATACAGGAAGGGAAATTTTGTTGGTGGGGTTGGGTTTTGGTGGGGTTTTGGTTTGGAGTTTTTGTTGGTTTGTTTGGGTTTTCGTTTGTTTGTTTTTTTTAAGATGTCCTGTAACAGTTTAAGGCATAGAATTCATAGGACTGTGCTTGCCATTAGGATGCTGCTTCTTCCATATGTGTGGGAGACTGAGATTTGAAATGTCTTAATCATGAACTGGATACAGTGTTAGATTGCATGGAAAGCATGGCCTTACTTAATCAGCATCCAGCCTCTACCGCACAAGTTTAAAGAGTAAGTTATTTATGTTTTTGTCTTTAGTTATATGTTGTATTGTTCTGGCTTTATTCAGGTTAAAATAAAAAGCATTGGGAATATCTACAAGATAAGAATTGAACTTGATGGATTACTGAATGAACAATCAGAATGGAACTTGCAAAGGGTGAGATTTTGTATGGTGATTTTTTTCTGCCTTATTAATTCTTATATGAACTAAAAGCCCATATTTTCATGAAGCTACAGCTTAATAAATCAAAAAATGCTGATTGTGTTACATTCTTGTTGCTTTGTCTTAGGTTGCTTTAGGGATGACAGTCCATTTCCTGAGAGCTGGAAATATGTAGCATTATTTTGCAATTATTCCTTAATTCATCTAGTTTGTAGGTAGGAATTTTAGTGTGTTGATGGATTCTACCAAGTTTTACTTTCTGAAAGCTCGCATGTACTCTTCTGTGTGTGTTAGGGACATTCTAGCTATAAATTCCAGCTATGAAAAATTGAAAATGCTGGAGCAACAATTATCACATGTCAACTACATGTTAAGAATGAACAAAGTTCACTTAAGAGTAGGCTAGTCCTAATTGACCCAAGCATAGCTCATTTTCATGGAAAAAGAAACTGCTGGTTTTCCAATTTGGTGAATTCTTTTCTGCTTCTGTTTTAATTCTATTTTTCGCATGATATTTAGGTATGTTCACCAGAATAATTTCATACTCAATTCTTGCTAAAGCTGACACTTATGTAAGATTTATTTCAGAATTGTATATAGAATTTGTTTTCTCTTTCTTATTTTGAATATGTAAAAGACACAAGCTTATCCTTTGGCCTTTAATTAATCTTAAAAAGCCTGATTTAGACAACCAGAATTACACAGTAATAACAGATTTTTACATTAATCCAAAGGTTTTAACTGTAACTGTAGCAAAACTGAATGTAAGTATAAATATTTCCATTGCTCAAATGGTTGCAGGAATCCTACTTTTCATCCTGGTGGATACAGAATATTTCTTTAACATTTTGGTCCAAATTTCATAGGGTACCCCAGGGATTTCAAATGTTTCTTTTCACAGAAAGAAATAAATTGGGTTACAAGCTGTGTTTTTCTGACAAATCAGCTAATATTTGTGATTATTATGGATCAGCAGGGGGAGCTCTGCCAATAAACAGTAAAGATTAAGAATCACTGCTGCAAAAGTATATAATGTTGGAATAAATACATGCTTTGGCATTAAAAGAACAGTTTATTTTACTTAAAATATATATATATTTTTAAAGTGAGAAAAATGCATATATTGTCCTGATTTCCTAAGTCTTAGAATTTGAATGTGAATACTTATTTTCATAATTTTGTTTGCAAGGTTTATGCATGCTATTCAAAACACAACTGCAGAAAGACAATTTTTTTGGCACTGATTTCCTTTTGCTGGTGAAGTCCTATGGAAAAAAACTGTAGTAAGCATTGTTATAATTCAATACCAACAAAAATTGCTCTCATAAAAAGAGAGGAAAGACTGCTTAGTTATAGAAAAGAGTAAGACAGGTATCATGAGATATAGTGGCAACTAACCTTGGAATCTGAATTCTAACTATCTTTAGAGGAATATACAGATGGTGCTGGCAGCCAGGTTGTCTTTTGTTCTGCTGTAGAAGAGCCAAATTGATTTAGTATTTCAACATATCCTCTCCTTGCCAGAGTTCAGAAGGATATAGATGATGAGTTTCATCCTGTTTTCATTTTAATACAAAAATGTGTCAATTTTCCTCATTTTCCAAAGGGGCAGTCTTACCTAAGTTCACCTACCAGAAAGTTTTCAGTCTTCAGTACTCCAGAGAATGTTACATGGAAGTGGTTCCCTGAGAGAAGTCAGAACTGGTGACATTTCTTATGGCACAAAAGCAAATTTCAACTACAAATTTGTTAGTTCCAAGAGTAATTTTGAAGTCCAGGACATATTCAAAGAATAGAGGCTAGCAGTTTCAGCTGCAATATCACAGATTAAAGATCCTGTAAAGTGATGAGCCAAGTTACAAAGTAGTGGCCAAAATAAAAAAGTTTTCATAGTACAATTTTTATGTCATATTTACTGATCATCTCATTGTTTTCTGAGATAGAAGAAAAACCATACAAAATTATGTTTTGCTGTTTAGAAGTAAAACACTGGAAAGAGTGAACTGAGTCATAGTTGGAGTTGGTTCTTCCCTAGGTGACACTGCAACATCTAAAGAGCAAGAAAACACTGAATTTTCCAGCAAACACGTGGCTGTCAAAGAATCGTGATGATACACGTTTTCTCTGTGAACTTCCAATAGTGGAAGCTGGAAAACCTATCTATCCAAGTATGTGTGTACTTCACAGTTGCGCGGTTATGCATATATTGGTTACGTGGTTTTCAGTATCAATGTCATCTGAATTATCTTCCATTTGCTGTACATTCCTAAATGTAGTCTTAGCAATATTAAAAACAGGTAGTTAGACTGATTTCTGGAGAATATGTTCCAGGAAATTAATTGCAAATCAAACTTTCTGACATTATTTCCATTAAACTAGAATAATGAGTAAAATGAATTGTGATTACATATAACTTGTAATTGTTTCTTATGGTTCCTTTTGGAAGTTGTTTTATACCATGTTTATGTCTACACTGGTGATTTGGAGCAAGCTGATACAGATTCTGCAGTTTATCTGTGTATCTATGGAAAAAGAGGAGATTCTGGCCTAAGACTTCTGCGTAAATCTGGTATACCAGTGACATTTCAGAGGGGAATGGTAAGTTTGAAAACCAATTTGCTTAGCTATATAAATATACCTAAGTAACTTTTACTGGTCTGAACAGGTTCCTAATAAAAAGAGGTTTAGCAAAATAATTTTTAAGAACTAAGGAAAATAATTTTCTACTGATCCAGGAATGTCTAGAATGAGTGAAAACTCAGGAATAGGGGAAGAAAAATGATTTGAAGAGCCCATCTATGATGATGATAAGTGCTGCCTATGAATTTAAAACATATTCTGTTGAGGTATAATGAGTTACAGCTGGCTCCAAATAAGTGCACAGAAATTGTTCCATGATTTCAGATCTTAGTAGGACTGTTTGTTATGTATTTCTTTTAATAGACAATAGTACAGTATTGTGATTAATACAGGGCAGACTTAATTTTCTTTCAATTACCTCCTATCTCTTCCATAAGGAAAATATACGTCATCCTGATTTTCTGCAGTAGTGTATGGTTGAATTTCAGGAACTACTGAATTTAACCTTAGCTCTGCCACTAGCAGAGCTTCTATTATGACCTTCTATTAAGACTGTTTCTTCCCTTGTGAGCTATTGAGAACTAGCATTAGTATGTCTACCAAATGGTATCAAGCTGTTAGTGAAACATTTAATTAGAAATTAAAAAGCAGTATCTAAAATGCAAGGCATAACAATAACCCACTGGCAAACTTCAGAGCTATCTATACTATCTTAAATAATAGATTTTATACCATTACCAATGTATTAGATATGAAGTTCTATTCCAACTGAAATTCAGAATTTAAGTGCAGTTTTCTGGGTGGATTATTCTAGCCAGACTGATAGTAAATTCAGCATGTTATTTATACAGGGACTAGGGGTGGTTCAAAGTGCGCTTTCTTATGGAAATGGGTGGATTGTACAGAGAGGCAGAGCGGGGCCTGGGATATATCATTTATGACACAGGCAGTTGAGTGCTGACTTGAACAACTTGATTTCATCCCTACCACAGATATTCTACATGATATTAGGCAAAGCACTTCAAGTAAAGCTTCCCTGAGTGACCACTTTTTGTATGCTTCTGTCTTGCTGCCTAACCACTTTAACTTTTCTGAGCAACCATAGCCGTAACTGAGGTTTGTTCCAAGACAGTTCTGCTCTGGACATAGTAAGCTCTTTGAAATGCTAATTATGCCAATAAACTAAGCCCTCTGTTTCTCAGTTGAGCACTCAAACTACTTTGCATCTTTGACAGCTTTTGGCAATAATCTCTGTGCATTAACTGTATAGGTAAAATGAAACATTATGCAGATGGCCTTTCAAAAAATAGATTTCAGCGTTTGCAGAAAACTGGGGTACTATTGAAAAAGTGCAAAAGTGAAGTCACTGGGGAAATCAGTTCTGCTTCACTGAACTGTTTGGGTGGCTGCAGTAAATAATGCATAGAGTTATAAAGATAATGAAGATAAAAAGAAGTATTAAAATGCTACAGTCCTGCCTGTGCACAATTTGAGGTAGGGATCCTTCAGAGAGAATAGCTTGTGATCATATATTACATATACACAGGGGACAACTAAAGTTGCACAGGCAGTCTCAATTCTGCCATTTGCTAAGGATTGAGAACTATACAGAAATGAATTTTCCAATGTAGATCTTTCCTTCGTTTTACTGAGAAGTGTATCCTGGACTCTTATGTTTAGAGAGAGAAAACTATGTGCTTTTTACTGTGATAGAAAATTACCAACCTGCACCTTTCACCTGCTCAGCTTCATGTTCCTCGGAAAACAATCTTTGCCAACTGTAAGCACAAGCCTAAATGAATAACAAGGGGAAAGCTGCATTTCAGATTTCCGTTTCTTCCAGCAGAATAAAACATAAATACAGGAGGTGAGACCAAAAAGAGAAAAGGATGAGAAAGTCTGTATTTTAAATAAATATCAACAAAAGAAATAATAGCTTTAACTGGGTCTTAGCTAGAGGAGAATAATTGTAAATGGTGAGGTATTGAAACAATAGTGAAGGGTTGCATGCAGCATTTTGGATGATGGCTGAAAAAACCAATTTATTCGGGGTTATTACTGCGGTGTGATTCTAGTCATTTCTCATTTACTGTGATACATAATCAAAAGACATTTAACTTTTCAGATCCAACCACTTTGAGTACAGTCCCGCTGTCATTAAAAACAGTGGGACTCTTTGCACATTGTAAGAGTTAATCAGGCTTTTAAAATACTTCAACTTTCAGACGTTCTTAGTGGTGCCAAACTGTGGAGTGCTGTCTCCTCTGTCTTCTAGATCAATGCCTTTGAAGTGGAAGCTGTTTCTCTTGGAAAACTGCAGAAGGTGCTGTTGCGCTGTGAGGCTAATGCCAAGTCCCCGTACTGGTACTGTGACAAAGTCATTGTCAGAGAAGCTGAGAACAACTCGGAATATGTTTTCAATTGTGAAAGGTACTTTTTACAAGAATATTCTTAAATATATATCACCAACAGCATTATGCCAAGAAATGTACTAATATGAAAATATGAATTTTCCAGGAAAGGAAAAATTTGGATTATTTTGCAGTTTCATAAAATTCACACAATTTCTTGTTCCAGAACAGATTGCTTCAGTTAATAACCTGTACAGGACATATCAAAGGTTAAATGCCTGTATTGTGGCTGTGTTACTAGATTGTACAATGCAGCCTTATCATACAAGGATCAGTGCTGTAAGTGTGACTGACCTATTCAAGAAGGAAGTAAAAAGCACACAAAAAGATTCTAAGTTAAAGTGTATTTATAAATGGGAAAGACAACAGATTTGCCATCCAGAAGTTACATTCACTCTCTTTCTGAAACGGATCATTGCTAGAGAGACAAATGTGATGCCCAAAAGTCAGTATTATTTTGTGGTTGTTCCATTTAAGTTATTAAACCAACATCTCAAAAGTCAGTTGATAGGTATTGCATTTTGCATATTTGAAAAAATGGTATGGTAATCCCACACTTGGAGTTTCCAGTTTTGCAGTCTATCTTGTGGATATGTGCATTATTTCAGTGAAATGAAGGAAGTGTAGAGAAACAATGTGACCATGTGACAAGGTACTAGAATTAATTTTATTTAATTAATAATATAATATTTAATAAATATTATTTAAGAAATGCAGGATGCCTAGTTACTTTGTCCGGATTTTTATTAATTTGTTACATAACAAACCTGCTGGGTCCTCCACTTGGGTCACAACAACCGCATGCAACGCTACAGGCTTGGGGAAGAGTGGCTGGAAAGCTGCCTAG
>VXBL01008896.1:126004-249624 GCA_013400195.1 Aramus guarauna
GAGTCACCATCCCTGGAGATATTGAAAAGGCATGTAGACTTAGCAGTTAGGAATGTGGTTTAGTGGTGGACTTGGCAGCGCTAAGTTAATGGTTGGATTCAATGATCTTGAAGGTCTTTTCCAACCTAAACAATTCTATAACCTTGAGCAGCTTCTTGCCACTCTTGGTATAATATCCTCAAAAACAGGAATAAAGATGCTCTCTCACCTTTCTAAAACTCTCTAAAATGGAGATCTTTCTTCAATCAGTAACAGGTTTTTAAATGGTAGTATAAGACCGAGAATTTCTCTGGAGTAGATCTGGCTGCAGACCAGCTGTTGTTGCTAGCTGTAGTTGCTACCTTTCTAAAAAAATATAGGTAAAATTTCCTAACAGGAAGTTCTACAGATAAATCAGGCCAGCTGCCTACTTCAGTCATGAAATATCAACTCGGTGTCATAGCCGTCCTTCAGTGGTTTACATGGCTTAGGGAGATGTATGTCAGGGTACTTTGCTGTAATAATTAACACCAGTTGCTGATCAGCAAAAATTTTTCATTGACAGGCACCATCAAGAAGAAACAGAGAGAGGGTTTTTTTCATTCATAACTTTTCTGCAAGGAAGTACTGCACTGAAATGGGTTAAAATAGGTCAGTGGTGGAGGTCAGGGGCAGCTTCCATGTTGGCAAAAACATAAAGCTGCAACATTGTGCTCTATTCAAGGAGGGGGGAGCATTTTGTTCTTGAGAAATCTCTCTAATTTATTAATATTCAGCCTCATGGATTTATTTTAAAATGATACTTTATGATCCAGGGAATAAAAAAAAAAAGCTGTATTGTTTCTCATTTAGCCAAGGAAATATCAGTATTTTATCTGACTTTAAAATCTGATATTTTTTGCTGAACATCCAACAGCACTGGATTTCAATTATACAGTATTTATTAGTTACAGACTGATACTTTTTAGCATTTAGGATTGCAGAAGATACTTGTGTGTTCAGGTTTTAGCAAAAATTATATAAATATGTAGTTGGCTAGTAAGACAAAATTTATTTCTTGGGAACTAGTTCTTATATGAATTGACCTGTTAATGTTTTCAAGACAAAAAATAAGGAACCTTCAAAAGCTGCTCTGGACTTATCCTGCTCAGCTTATACTGGATTCCCAACAGGCTTTGTAGGAGACTGAATGGTTTAGATCATTCCTGAAGACTCCAAAGGAGTGAACCAAGTAAATGAAAACCAACAACCTGGAAGCTTTCTGATTTTTATTTTCCCCTGTAGAAAACCAGCTGATTTTTAACGAAGCAGGAGGAAACAACAAGAGTTGGCAATCCATTCTCTGCATGACAAAGTTTCAAAATTATCTGTAGCCTAGAGTTACATGCCAAAGAAACCTAACCAATATTTACCTTCATTTGTACTTTTTGAGACTCAGCTATCTGTCCTCAATTTGTAGGAGGAATAACGAAGAGCAATATGTTGTTCCATCTTTGTTTCTAACACTGAACTTTGATTTTAAGAACTACTGCAAAACATACAAATTATACTTAGCGCTTAATCCGTAGTACTGAAAAAAAAATGTTTTGTGCCATATTCTGTTTAGCTACACAAATAAGTACGGTCGTGCCACACAAGTCTCTTAATCTGACACAGGAATGTTTTACTTACACAACTCTTACCTTCACACAAATAAAATTCTTTGGTCAAATAATTTCTACTTTAACATCCATCAAATACTGAAATTCTAGAGGTAGAAACACTTTTCTGTTATATGTATTCAGCATGAAAATAAGATGTGGATCATTCAGTTATATGGTAAAATGGTGGAGAAAAAAAATTATTCCTACCCGCTTTCTTATTTTCTTTCTTATTCTTAGGTGGCTTCCATTTATGTCCCAAGGTGTAATTCATTCAGAAATTGAGCTATACCCTCAAAGTAAGTTTTACTGTAACTTTATGGAAGTAAGATCAGTAAGTTATAATTTTTTTCCTCTGAAGAAATTTGGGCTGAATTTACACTTTATGTATCAGAGTTAACCATTTTGTGGCTTCCTGTGTTATATTTCTGAGAGAGTACATTTTGTGTTTGCATTGTATAAAAGGTATAGGTGATAGTGAGAAAGTAATGAGGGAATGAATGAGACAGAAAGCTTTCTTGTATTGGCTAGAACCACAGAATGTCTTTTTCATCTCTTCTTTCACACCTTTTTTTTAATGTTAAATGATAGATCCTTTTTTAACTTTTTTTTTTTGGCAGAATTTCAAATAAATCAACAGCTGAAAATGCAAGAAGCAAATGGTAAATGGTGCTCTAGTCTTCTGTCTTTAATGAAGACTGTTTCTGTTTCAGAACTAATTGCTTTACACATTTGTTGCCGTTTGTATTTATTTTAAAACATTAATTGCAACACACTATTTGAATATTTTAGTAAACTCTGAACTTCACATTTTAATTTAAACAATAAATCACTTAATTTATGCTTTCTTTTTATTCTGTAATTTTTCTTTCCATAATGCTAATTTTCTCTCCATATGCTTGAAAATTCATATTTTTCTAGTACTTATTGGTGATCTATCTTAATTTCAATTTTATTTTTTCAACCAGGATCTTTTCTCATGGTCTAGATATAGTTTTGTTCTCATTATTAGCTTTTAATTTTCTGTTTTACCTGTGATTTCATATTTATTCAGCTTGACTCTTCTGTCCTTGCAAGCAGCACAGATTACATTTCTTAATAACACATAACATTTTCTGAGCTGTGAGAAGTACTTCATGCTGTAGGTTGAACAATAATTTAGAAGCTGTTGGGAAAAAGTTTGAAAATGTTTCTTCATAATTTATTATATCAATCAAGATATCAAAGTAGAACCTGCTAGTGTATTGTATTGTTTTTAATATTCTAGGGAAAAAAAAAAAAAGAACATTTCTAGAAAGTCATCTGTGGTAAGGTGCCACTTTCTGATGCCCCCAGGGATGTACTTGGTGTGAGGTTACACCTTTCCTCCATGTAGGTCAAATGAAAGTCACCTCATTACACATTTCTCTGTATTCTTCTCTCCTCAATGTGTATTCCTCTTCAGTCGTTAAGGAAGTATTGGTGTTCTACCTCATCAGAACAAAAACTAGCTTTTTATGCCAAAGAGAATGAGAATTATGTGTTTGTAATACTGTTTCCAGTTTCTATGTGGAAGCATGCAGGAATGCCATGAAGATTTCTGGCATCAAAGAGATTACAAATTTTATGTTTCTTCTCCTACACCAACATTGTCCTTCAAACACAGAGTCCTGTCTGTTTCCAGAAAAAGAACAAGCCTCAAAGTTAATATTGAGAAATGCAAACAAATTCTTTTTTATCATATTTTTGGGGAAGTTTGATTCCCTTTTTTTTTTTTTTTTTTTTTTTTTTTTGGGGGTTTTTTTTCCCTTTTTTTTTTTTTTTTTTTTTTTACCTGGGGAGTTGTACTAGTGTGCAAAATAGTTTACTGATACTACACTTATGCTTTGGAAGCAGGAGTTGAGGTAGAATATGCAGTCTCAAGAGTACCAACTGTGTTGTTTTGAAACTGCGTTGCTTAACAAAAGAGACACTTGAAGAGGATAATAGAATAGAATAGAAAAGGCCATCAAAACCACTTTGGGTACAGTAAATCAGACAATGAACAAGTCCAAAAGAAAATGCATTTTGCCTGCTTTAAAATAAATATTTGTTTCTGAATTACTTTTGAATTTTTAAGAGTAATGTGTCATATTTTATCCTTTATCTGCACCATTCTTCATAAGCACTTGTAAATTGAATTGTCCTTATTTTCCAGCCAAATAGTCCAAAGGAACTTTGTCTTTAGGGAATTAATGTTATATTGTTAGAAAACAGAAGAGGCTGACTTTTTTAGTAAATGAGCTTTTCTATGGCACAGGGAGCCCCTGCCTTATGCTCTTTGTTTCCACCTTTAGTGTATAGAAGCTTTTCACCCTTCTAATTGATGTTGATTCTTTTGTAGCCTGGTGCTATGGTTCTTTTGTCAAGAAAGCGGGTCTATAGAGGAAGCTGTGAGGATGCAAATTTTCAAAGCCACAGAGGAGTTTGTTACAAGCTGGAGTCTGACTATTTTTAGTGGAAATTGGATGCTTCACTTCCTTTATGGAATCATAGAATGGTTTGGGTTGGAAGAGATCTTTAAAGATCATCTAGTCTATCTCTCCGCCATGGACAGGGACATCTTTCACTGGATCAGGTTGCTCAACTCCCCATCCAACCTGAGCTTGAACACTTCCAGGGATGGAGCATCCACACCTTCTCTGAGCAACCTGTTCCAGTGTCTTACCACACTTATCATAAAAAATTTCTTCCTTACGTCCTATCTAAATCTACCCTCTTTCAGTTTGAAATAATTTCCTCTTGTCTTGTTACTATCGACCCTGGTAAAAAGTCCTTGTCTTTCTTATAAGTCCCCTCTATATACTGAAAGGCTGCAATAAGGTCTCCTTGGAACGTTTTCTTCTCCAGGCTGAACAACAACCTTTCTTCACAGGAGAGGTGCTCCAGCCCTCTGACCATTTTCATGGCCCTCCTCTGGACCTGCTCCATGTCTTTCTTGTACTGGGGCCTCCAGAGCTGGACACAGTACTCCAGGTGGGGTCTCGGGTCTCACGAGAGCACAGTAGAGGGGCAGAATCACCTCCCTCGACCTTCTGACTAGGTTTGATGGATCAGACCAAATGAGCTGTTGCTGTTTTCTGAATTCCCAGCTGTGTATTTCTGTGTATTTCAAAATATATCACCTGCCAAAACTAGGTATCAGCCAGACATCAAAAATTTGGAAAAGAGGAGATCAAACTTCCTGCTCCAGTTCAGTCTTTGTGGGGCAAATTACTGAGGAATAATGGGTCTGGCCCAAGATAAATACTGCTGTCAGGCAACAGATTTAATTCATGCAGGCATTACCAGACAGCTTTCTATTAATAAAACTGCAGTGTACACTGTGTCATTTATTTATAAGATGACTGTGGGCTGGTATTTCATTTGTTGTTTGCCTTGCACAAAATGAATTTAAGTCACTAAGTGGAACGAGTTTCACACAGGCAAAAGCTACAATCAAAAGAGGGGTGGAGAGTGTGAGATCCCAGCTTTTCAGATGTAGAAATGCATTTTCTAATGATGAATTGTTCTTTTTTTAAAATAAGATTTATATTAAGCTGCTTTCAGATATTTAAATAACTTGTGTGCATTGTATGGGAGCAGAGATGACATTTTAGTATCAGGGAAGCTTTATATAAAATGATTTTCTAAAGACTCCTTGTTTAGTGTCAGAATTTTCTCCAAAATCTTTCTTTTTTCATGCTAATCTCAATGTCATGCCTCCATCTAGGCAAACAGAGCTCTTGTTGACGTGTCACATCAACATAAAATGAGAGGAAATTGTACTTAATTGGGATGCCTTGATACTTTTTCCTGTTGTATTTATTGGTTATACATGTTGTCATAAGTCAAATTCTGGAGGTTGGGCTTTTTCTGTGATGACCTGCAGGGTTATTGCTAGAAATCTCGCTAGGCTCTGTGTTCATATTTCCAGCTTTAGTATGCTGCAAATCTCCTAACTCTTTAAAAGTATACAACTTGCCTAAGATGAGTTGGAATGATGTAGCATTTAGCCAATCTTCTGTTGCTTCTCTCAGCATCACTACCTTTTAGGTGCATAGTTACAGTCCCTGGGCTAAATTATGCTTTTATTTATATCTTTCAAGTAACTTGCTACATATCAATAACAGTTATAAAAGCATTTTGATTTTATTTTTTTGTTTTACAGAAGGAGACTGGAAGAT
Organism: Aramus guarauna; assembly: GCA_013400195.1. Taxonomy (NCBI): domain Eukaryota; kingdom Metazoa; phylum Chordata; class Aves; order Gruiformes; family Aramidae; genus Aramus; species Aramus guarauna. The sequence goes on from VXBL01008896.1 coordinate 131,808, forward strand.
TACTGTAGTCACTGGGGATTTTGAAACAGCTGGCACAACAGCAACAGTATCCCTTTATGCTTATGGAGAAAACAAAGCTTCTGGTCCTATTATTTTGGGATCTGGGAAACACCAACTGTTTAATCCCAACAGTGAAGATACATTTAAGGTATAGTATGGCAGTTATATAAACACTGGAGAATTCAAAGCATATGCAAAATAGCTTCTCTCAAAACTGGATAATAGCAGTAATTAAAAGGACTCAGAGCAATATGTAAGGATCATTAAGTATTTCTGAGGGAGCATCTGACTTTTATGATAGTAAGATTTGAATCAGCAAATGTATGCGGAATTGCATCAAGCAGACATGCGTCTCAGAATCTGCTTCATACCTGCATCTGCCTCATGGGCAAGTTTTAACTAGACATTGTTCATTTGCAGAGGTAGAAAAAACTTTCTTTGCCTGTCCTTTGCTTTGATGTAATAAGATAGTCCTGCCCATGGCTTGTGTTGCATATCCCTCTTTGGAAGTGTTCACTGTAAATTCCTCCACGGGTTTCCTCAGGCTTCCACTGAAGGACACTGTCATGTGAACCTTTTCTTGGAGAAAGTAAGAAGGAAAGAGGAGATGGCTAGGGACTAGAGTTCAAGCATGTGGGGTAGGTTAACTCAGGTGATTTAGACTAGTGATGTTCTACTTCTCCAAGCAAATGGTGAGATTTCTCTCCAGAGAGACCTCTGAGAGGTGCTTCAGAAGCACGGCATTTTCCAGGGCTTCTCCAAGTTCCTATAATTCCTACAATTTCCTCCAGTTCCTATAGTTCCTCAGGACTGTACCCGTTGCAATTGTTACAATTGCAATATGTCATTTAGGTTGAAATAATTTATGCATAATAAACAGATGATGGGGGATCAGTGACAGATAGGACAGGAAGTTTCTCTGATTTTTTAGGTTTTTTTTCCAGTTTGAAGTATAAATATGTAAGTTCTTGCAGATACAAGTCAATGGTGGTCTTTCCCTAACATTTATTTAAGTTTAAAGTAACATGGCTAAAGTTTGCAGATAATGCTTGCTTAAGATTATCTTATATAAAAAGAAGAAGGTGAAATCAGTGTGTATCTGAAGACTAAATTTAAGTGTTCCTTTTCAAATCATTCTGGCTAGATGATCATCTTGGATATTTATTCATCTAATTAATTATGTCTGACAGCAAGTTCTTACTCATTTATTCAGTTCATTGAGGAAAGTACCCAGAATATTTGTTTGTTTTCTTTCTCTTTGGAAGGAACACTATGTTTCTCAAAGCATCATTTTTATCCTCCCAGCATCAGAGCAAGGCCTGATACCTGGAAAAGAGCTCTGATGATCTGTTGCTATCCACACTAACACTCAGGCTTAAGTCTTCTACACTGTACCTAGGTCTTTGTGCCTGGTGTTTTTCTTTGGTGAAATACCACTGAAAGCCTGGAAGAGGCTTGGAGGCTAGGCACAGCACTTTGATGCAGTTTAAGCAGGATGAATCTGGACTGAGGAGTTTCACTGTCCTGGTTTTGGCTAGGATAGAGTTAATTTCACAAGGAGCCAGGACAGGTGAGCCAGGCTGGCCAGGGGGCCATGTGACATCATGCTCCTGTAAAAGGGGGCTAGTCGGGGAGGGGCAGGTTCAGCATGGCTCCGGGACAGGCTGAGTGTGGGCTGAGCATCCGGTCAGTCGTCAGGTGGGTAAGTTGCCTTGTGTTATCACCCGTTGTGTATATTCCATTATCAGTACTGCTGTGGCTGTTTCCCTCTCCCTTTGATGTCCCAGTAACCTGCCCTTACCCCAGCCCACAGGGTTCACCTTTGTCTGCTCGTTCTCCTTCCCATCCCGCCGGGGAGCAGTGAGCGAGCGGCCGCAGGGTGCTCAGCTGGGGCTGGGGCTGAACCATGTCAATTGCTTAAACCTTTTACAAAGCCTAATTGTGTAATCCAACTTTTAAAGTCATGTGTAACAAGACCTTTAAACTTCAGAGATTCTTGAAAGAGACTTCTCCCTCAATTCTAATGACACCATCAAAGCTTCAAGGTTGACCAGATTACTGTCCGTCCATTATTTCTCAAAATCACTTATTTAACTCTCAGGCAGTGCTGGTCAATGAGGAGAGAAAGAAAAGAACAGATAAAGTAATTTTGCTTCCTTTCCCCGGATTTCCCCCCCCTAATTTCTCAATTTAATAAGGTAGCCGAAGTTGTTGCTAATCCAAAAGGAAGCTGTGTTTTCCAAATATTTCAGCACTTTATAACTCTGCAGTCTTCCCACATGAAGAGCACAGTGTAATAACATCAATATTGCTAAAAACTGTGGAGTTGAATAAAAATTGGATAGCTCTTATGGCTTTCTATTGCACTAGTTTAATCTGTTAAGTACATTGGGGAAAATCTTGACTAAATGGGCCAAGATTTGCAGCCTTTGTTTAGAAATGTGCTGCATATTTGAAGCTTCTTTAAACTCCAGGTAACCTCTTTTTTTTTTTTTTTNACAGTTAACCTTTTTTTTTTTTTTTTTTTTTTTTTTTTTTTTTTTTAAGACACTGTTAACTGATGCAGGGAGCTGCAAGACTTCAGCGTAATATAATGGAAAAATAAAGCACAATCATGTCCCAAAAAAACAGTCAATCAAATTACCATCTCATTTCAAAATCCCTTTGGTCACAGATAGAATCATAAGAAATGACAGAAAAATGGCTGGCAAGAAGAGAATGAGACAAAACTATACTGAATTATCTTAATAAAAATCAAGAATAGTTGCCTGATAGAAAGTACAGTTAACTGTATAGTAAGTTGGGTACTTAAAAGTAAATAATGAATATTCAGTATGTTAAAAATAATGAAAAAAGAAAGTTATAAAAACTTGAGTAAATCAAGTTGTCATATACTCCTGAGATTTTGTTGCTCATCTAGAATCTGATTTTGATGTTGCTTTTATTGCTGTATACAGCCGGCGTAACTTCATTAAGTTTGGCTATCTCTGATTAAGGTTTGTGTAAATTAGATTAAAAACTGCTCGACCTCCAGTGTAACGTGGGTAGAATGTAACAAAGCTATTGCCCTTGGAGAGTTCCATATGATGGTAGCACATGAAATTCACTGAAGGTAATTAATTTACAGTTGTTGTGTGATGGGGAGGGTTCTTGGGTTCTAGGTTCTCACAAGATAGTTGTGTATAAACTACACTATATTTGCCCTTGTAGCTTAGCAATTTTTCCTACCAGATGGGAAAGTCAGGGATGAACAATATGGGAATGGGAAAGAAAAGGAATTTAAATTTGATGGATTTCCCTTTCTGTTCTGTAATTGTTCCTGTGTGTACAAAGAAACTACTTCTAGGCCATGGTTTTCTGCTTCTGTTACTATTCAGGCATAGTTTTTAGGGCATAATTTTTCTGTTGAGAGTCATTCCTCCTCCAATAGAGGGATATCAATCTACAATAAGTTACAGCTTTCATCAGAACTGTGATCTGTTTCCTGCATTTTCCTCTGGTGTCATCACGGTCCCTGAGTATTTCAAAAATACTCATTTTGGCAGTATGTTGAGTTGCTCAAGATACTGAAGCTTTAATCATATTGTAAACTATATTATCCAGAGTCCTGTATGTTGCATTGCCATTCTTTGAAACATAGCAAATTATGTCTGAGTGTAGACACTGTTTGATAAAGAAATTCTTTTTATAAGTTTTCTTTTAATGTTTGGTCATGCCAAATATTCCCTTCTGTGTCAAAGAGAACTAAGCAGAAGACTGTAAGCCTATTATCTTTCATAAAAGCCAGCTACAATCTCTCAAATTTTATTACTTCAAGAATAATTCCATACCTTTGGGTACAAGTTCTGCTCTTCTAGTAATAATGAAGTCAGTAAAATCACTGACTGGTTCAGTAGGTCTGCTTTCAAAATATTGGATGCTAGCCCTAGTGAGAGTGGCAGGACCTAGCACCTCCTTAACAAGAATTCTTCCATGCTTCGCTTTGTAAGCTTGCTTCATTATCAGCTCTGCAATCTCTTTAGGGCAGTGTTGGTCTTACTCATCTCAACACTTTGTCAAGTTTATTTTAAATAACACTATATTAAGCTATTATGAATGTTGGGGTTTTTTTCTAAGAAATCTTCAAAATCTTCACTTTAACCTTTTGTTATATATAGTTGGTGGCTGTCTTTGTAAGGAAGATAGTTGTTCCATGTTTGCAAGATGGGACATGGAGTATGCATGATTTTTTAGGAGAATTGGAAACTGGAATCCAGCACTGGTGTGAATTTTGCTGCTAAAGTCCATTTCTCTAACTTGTAAAGCTGGTGCACTCTCCAGTTACACTATTTAAAGTTTCTTCATCTGTATAAACAGTCCTTTAAACACTGTCATAGTCTATTAGGGCAAAATGCCAGGGAGTAATATAGGCAGACGAATAGCAGGACTCCTACTAGTACTTGCAGAGATACTTGATCATGAAACTTAAATAATGTTCCTGTTGTTAAACCCAGCCTTTTTCCTTCCAGTCTCATATACCTTGTTTGTAAAGCATTGTGTTCGTCAGGTGTGCCTTATGCTGTATTGCATCACACAGAGACTTTATACTTAGAAGTTTATCTGTTGTTTTTCACTTTTGTTCTCAGTAGTTTTAAATAATCTATGCATTAATAATTGACATTCCTTCCTTTAGAATCAGCCCTACAGACTAAGAATCTGTCATGTTTCACCGCATGTCTTTCATTCCTATACCCTGGATCCATATTCATTCTTTCATCAGTCAAAACTGAGATCTCTAAAGTAAAATGAGAAGCAGTGGGGAGAAAACCAAATGCTATAAAAATAGGTTGAAACCAATCCATTTCCATGCTTTTCCTCCCATTGTTAAAATAAAAGAGTCTGTAATAAGCTCAGTGAGAATTCTTCCCAAGTGAGAATTGCAAAAGTGACCACAAGCACTAGTGCAGCTATCCACTCTTAATCATAGGATGGCCAATGCCTAAAAGCTGGGCATAGCTTGTGTCCTGCTATTTTCCAGCTGTCTCTGTTTGCCATTATGGCCATTTATGTCCAGAAACTGTTGAATAAAACGTAAAGAAACCCAGGCTTTAGTCAGATATGTTTAAGGCAGCATAAAACAGTCATACTGCTGGCTTTAACTCCACTTGAAACTGTCCATCTCTCTATGAAATGTATGTGCTAACAACATGAACATCAGTCCTTACTGAGATAAAAGGAAGTAGTATGTAAAACAATTTCCATCAGCTACAGGCTGTGCATGAAGCAAAATTTAGCTTGTTCCAACAGCATAGAAGGATTATACAGAGCTCACAATCTTAGAGAAAAACACAATTCATCTCATCTTCAAGAAATGAGAGTGAGTGAACATGGTACTACTTGTTCAGAAATTCTGCAGTATGGAGTACTGTAGTATGGAGTCTCTATATATTTATATATGTTTTTCCATAAGTTCTTGAGAGAACTTTATGTACTCAATTTCAGGTTTAAACTTTCACCCATATATCTGTAAAACTTCTTTTTTTTTTCCTACCTGATGGCAACACAAGTCCAAGATGAATACATATGAAAAACCCTGTCTGTCTCTCAAGTCACTCCTCTCTCCTGGGTTATGCTGTCTGTTTAGTCCCCTGGTAGGTCTTCAGGTGGTTGTTCCTGAAATTTTGTGACACTAGTTTCCTTTCCCTGTTAAGAGCTCCTCCACCAAGTGCCCAGATTCAGCTTCTGCCTTTACTAATCCATGCTCCTGCCTTGCCTTCCCCTTGGCCATTTTCTAGTCTATTCGCATTCTTATGCCTCCCATCATCTCAGTATCTGAACACTTTTCAGAACTGAGTGGTATGACTAAAGTGTGGCTTATTCTCTCACTCTTGCTCTTAAAAATAATTTGTTTTATTTGGGCTTGGTACAACTCTATAAAGTGTCTATTCTCTTTATACAGTACGGGCCTTATGCTAAACAAGATGAGATCAATTTATCTTGGATTGAAACAGAAGATGATAAAGGGCTAATCATGGCCCTTAGTTTATATGGCCAGCTCCTTGGCAGCCCTTTAACAGTTCTATCTCCTGTAAAAGTTATTTTCACTGTGCATTGTAGGGATTTCTTAGTAGTAGCACTGTTGAATCTGGTTCTCACCCTAGAGATATTATGTCAATAAGGTGATGCCATTGCATTGAGTGCTACAGAATTAGAGTAGTTGAGGTTAGAAGGGATCACTGAAGATTCCTAGTCCAGCCCCTTGCTCATAGCAGGGCCAGCTAGAGTAGGTTGCTTAGGACATTGTCCAGTCAGCTTTTGAGTATCTCCCACTTTACAACATCTCTGGGTAATCTGTTCCAACATTTAACCACTCACTTTTTTTTTTTTTTTTTTTTTTTTTTTTTTTTTTAAATTTAAGTGGAATTTATGGTATTTGAACTTATGCCCATTGCATCTTGAATGGATACCACTGAGGTGAGTCTGGCTCTGTCGTCTTGTTTTCTCCCATCAGGTATTTATACACACTGATGAGATCCTCCTCTGAGTCTTCTCCACTCCAGGCTAAACAGTCCCAGCTCTCTCAGCCTTTCCTCATGTGAGAGATGCTCCAGTCCCTCAATCATACTGATGACCTCTCCTTGGATTCTTTCCAGTATGTTCATATCACTTGTACTGGGGAGCCCAGAATTGGACACAGCACTCCTGATGTGTCTCATCAGGGCTGAGCAGAGGAAATAATCACCTGCCTTGATTTGATGGCAACACTTTTTCCTACTGCAGCCCAGAAGGCTGTTGACCTTATGTCAGGAAGGTATAAAAAAAATCCTTCAGTCCCTAGGAAGACAATGCAGAAAGTCAAAGTCTGATGTGCTCACAATAACCTACAATGTTAGAAGACACTGTTAGATATATATATATATATTTTTTTTTTTTCCCCCAGAGCTGATGACTTCATGCCTGAGTGATAGATATTGCTGTAAATCCACCAGGAAATGACAGACACATATTGCAGGGGCCAGTTCATAGTCTGTGAGGGTATTATAGAATCAACTGTTAAAAGAAGAGTAACTCAGAGTTCTAGACCTAGAGGTGACTATCTAGGACTGTGGTGACTACTCTGTACCTTTTCTTAAATGAATTTTCATGTGTCTTCAAACTCTTTGAAGCATTATTATGTTCCCAGCAGCATAATCTTTCTTATCATGCATCACTTCTTCATGCATAAGACACACTTGTCCAGCCACAGCATTATTCTGTTAGCGTGATGTACATGCATGTGGTGAAGGTTAAGTAAAGACTGAGTTTTCTTACATGGCCTTACCTTTGTTTAGCTTTCTTACAGGCAGTGCTAGTCTGTATTCCAGTTAACATCCTCTGGTAGGCAGTGTTTTAACTCCCCATCTAAGCACTGTGGAAAGTTTCAAATCCAGTAAAACACTCCTGATCTGACTTGGAAAAGCACAGATCACTCAGAAAAAAATCAGATATTTATGTGGTTACATTCTCCTAACTCCTGAGTTTTGTGCTTGCTTTAACAACTGACGCTCTGATACTGTAAGTACTTGGTGTTGGCATAATTTAATTAACCATACAGTAGAAGAAAAGTTCTTCCAGAGCTTTAATGTTATTCCTAAAGCATTTTCCCATTTGTTGTATTTGAGAGTGGAAAAAATAAGCTGTCTTCTGGTACCATTATTTTAGCAGGTAACAACAATGTGACATTCCCTTTCTCTAATTAACCTGGTAACAGATAATTGGCATCCATTTTAGTGAATAGTAGCACATTGTTAACCTGCATAGGAAGGTCAAGTGAGTGAGTATTGATATTGGACTAGCTACAGAATGAAAAGAACTTGAGTGGACTGGAAAAGAAAGTGTTTAGCTGTCAATGTGCAATGAACAGTATTTGTTTACTCAGCTTATGTTTGTGACTGAAGCTAATATGAAGTGGAGAAAAATTTTTGTGTGGTCTTTAACCTTAATCCTTACATGTCTGTATCTACCTTTTTCACAAGACTGTTTGTTAAGTTTCAATAAGAGCACCTGTGATATATTCTAATTCTTGAATTAGTGCGTAACTATATCAAGTTTGTTGGCCACAATTAACAAATTGTCTGAATTCAGACAACTGGAAAATGCAAGCACCATGGGTGGACCCTGGATACTTCACTGGTATATTAGTTATGATAATTTTGGCAACGTTTACCAGCTGCATGTTCACAATTTAAAAATATCTTCTACTTCCAAAGATTTCTCTGTTATAAGCAGATGCCATGGAAGTTAAACTAATGCAGTTGATGATTTCTCTTTGCTTTGGGAATCCACCTGCTGCACATGATTTCTCTGAAATTCTGTTAATGAGATGGCCTTACATGAAATTAATAACTGCCTGTCAAGCATAGCCTCTAGTGGTTGTGTTAGACATCGGGATTTCAGTGTAGCTGCTTCTGCATTGTTGACTTATCCAAATGATTTTCAGGCTAGCCTGAGTTTATTGCAAAGAGATTGCAGGATATTTTCTGTACAACAGGAATACAGTGACATTATTTTTCTTATTTCAGTTTACAAAAGAGAAATGGAGTTATTACATATATTCTTTCCATTCTTTTACTGAAGTATCTTTCCACTAAACAGTCTCTTCTATTTAGTGAGAGCCAAGGAACTCTTACTTTACTTTTCACTTAGTTAAACATTGCAAGTACATGAAAATAGGTGATACTGACTTCACTCAAAATATCACAGGTATGCTAGGGACTGAAAAGAATATTTGCATATCTCATTTAGAAATTGAATTAAAATTTAGTCCTTGCATCCTCTTTAGGAAGAATGTCTTGCTAATAAACCTGGATTTGAATTTCTGATTAAAGACAAGTTGTAAAATATGAGCTTGTTAAGCTTCAATTACAAAAAGTAGGCCAAGTTTTGTAATGCATTGTTTAATGAAAACAGAATCATAGAATTGTTTAGGTTGGAAAAGATCTTTAAGGTCAACAAATCCAACCATTAACCTAGCACTGCCAAGTCCACCACCAAACCATTTCCCTAACTGCCAAGTCTACATGTCTTTTCAATATCTCCAGGGATGGTGACTCAACCACCTCCCTGGGCAACTTGTTCCAATGATTCACAACCTTTTCAGTGAAGCAATTTTTCCTAATATACAATCTAAATCTCCCTTGGCACAACTCAAGGCCATTTCCTCTCATCCTATCACTTCTTACTTGGGAGAAGAGACCAACACCCACCTGGCTACAACCTCCTTTCAGGCAGTTGCAGAGAGCAATAAGGTCTCCNTGTCCAGATCCCTCTGTAGAGCCTTCCTATCCTCAAACAGATTGACACTCCCACATAACTTGTTGTTGTCTGCAAACTTACTGAGTGTGCACTTGATCCCTGCATCCAGATCACTGACTAAAGAGAACTGGCCCCAGTACTGAGCCCTGGGGAACACCAGTTGTGAGCAGCCAGCAACTGTATTTACCTCCATTCACCACAACTCTTTGGGCCCAGCCAGTTTTTTACCCAGCAAAGAACACAGCTGTCCAAGCCATGAACAGCCAGTTTCTCCAGGAGAAAGCTATGGGAAATGCTGTCAAAGGCTTTACTAAAGTCTAAGTAGGCAACAGCCACAGCCTTTCCCTCATCCACTAAGCAGGTCACCTTGTCATAGAGATCAGGTTAGTCAAGCAGGACCTGCCTTTCATAAACCCATGCTGACTAGGCCTTATCGCCTTGTTGTCCTGTATGTGCCATGTTATGGCACACAAAATGATCTCCTCTGTAACCTTCCCCAGCACTGAGGTCAGACTGACAAGCCTGTAGTTCCCCAGATCCTTCCTCTGTCCCTTCTTTTAAATGGGTGTCACATTTGCTTACTTCCAGTCAACTGGGACCTCCCTGGTTATCCAGGACTGCTGATAAATGATGGAACGTTCCCATTGCCTTGATAGGAAGAGAATTTAGTCCTATGCTTGTACAAAAAATAAACAGTAGCAATGAGCAAAGTATATAGTTGTATTGTAGGAGGCTAATCTTGTTTAACTGCTTGCAAACATTTAGAATATGTGTGTGGCTGAGGCAAAGCTACCTTTGTTTGAAAACCTGGCCCTTTTGAGAGTGGTGGACAGTTTTAACAATAATATGGATTGGTACATTGATAATTTTTGATTTGTCAAGTGACTTATGGAAAAAGAGCAACTAACCTGAAACAATCAGAAAATTTTAGAAAAAAATACAGAATTTTGGACTTGTATCTTTTTCTGAGGAATTCAGAATTTATGAAGAGAGCTTTGCAGTGTCCCTGTGAGAGACATGTAAGTGTTGTACTTGTTGTATAGTTAAGAAAGTGAAGCAAAAAGGCTTGTAAATTATATAATGTTTCTCAGGAAGCCTAAAGCAGATCCAGGAATAGAATCTAGTTGCCTGATTTCCAGAATGATGCTTTAGTTCTGGGACCCATCCTTTCTTTTTTCATGGCCATTTATTGCAGGTCTGTCAGAAAGGCTGTTTCCATGTAAAATGGAAAGTTACTTTTGCAGCCATGGTGCCCTAACATAGAACAGTTAGACTAAGGTTTTTGTAAGTGTGTTGTTTATGAGGACAAGAGAGTCAACTTTGCTCCACAGTCAACTTTGCTCTACAAATTTTTACAGAATGTTGTGGCTGCAAAAGTAGATTTATAAATGCCAGCTTATGTTCATCATGCAGAAGTTGAAGGTGATTTAGTCAATACTGGAAATGAAGAAGCAACCTCAAGATACAGTGTTTATGTTGGCAAAAAAATACCATTACCTCTACCTATTTTCATCTGCATTTCACTGCAAGAGCAAAATTTGACACACATTTGACAGGATTCCGATTGGCAAAAAGTAACGTGTTAGCAAGTCAATACTACTGAGACCAATGCGATATCTGATCTGACAGCAAGACAAATTGTTCCAACCCCCAAAACTACAACAGGAGCTGAAACTAAATTTGTAATTGTATTATATGTCTTCCAGAACATCATAAACAGTTGATTCACTCTCTGCCATTGACATTCTTGCCTTAATTTCCACCCAAAAAGAAACATAATTTTTTTTCCCCAAGAGCACCCATAAATGATTAGTCAGAAACATTAAACATGTTATTAGTTTGGTAGTCTTCTGTGTTTTTAATTATTTTTTGAGACTTTTCAGTCTCAAATATGCCATTACCTGTATGTCCTGCATAGCTTACCATTTAAAAAAAATAATAATTTGTGAGTCTAGTAGACAGAAATGCTTTATACTCTTCCATCTTGCAGTTGAAATCAGGCAAATACATTTGACTTGACACTTTGAACAAATTTCCACTTAGCACATGGGCATAACCTCCTTAATTTTGTTATATTGTGTCCTCTTTTAGAGTGTGAATGTTAGGGATGAATAAGAAGTATAGAAAAGACATAAACTCAGGAATGCTTAGAGATGCTAAACAGGACTTTAGTGAATCTAATTGAACTGCTTGCACCTAGGAGCATCTCCTGGAGAAACCTAACAGTCTAGACAGGGCTTTCTGTTCTCTACTGATTTTTCTTGAAACTCCATTTGATTAGGTTTGATGGATTATTGCTGTGTTGCCTACCCAGTAACAGGAAGTCCCTGCATGGTGATGAATGGGTTTCATCATTTCCCTCTCCTTTCTCAAATTATTTGGTCCACTATCCAATGTCTGCTTATTTTTGTGAGCTCTTCTTTCCAGTTGTACCAGTGGTGTGCCAATCAGCTACAATGTTGAAAACCTTTGTAGATTCACCTGGAATCATATTTCCCATCTTCAATTTCCTTCTGAAAAAAGTGCTTTTTAGCATAATAAAATTAATATAATTAAGAAAGTTATGGCTTTACATTTCAGCCAACTCATATGATACCCCCGATAAATGTGCAGGATTTTTTTTTTTATCAATAATGTTTCAGTTTGCTTCACAGCCAAATGACTGATTAGATGTTTCAGAAGACAAAAGAGGCTCTTCAACAGAGTTTCCTGGTCCTGAAATGAATGAACACTGTATGCAAAGATGACTGTGACACTCCTCTTTCAACAAGGGTTGAGCCAGAATTTAATCATGAGCATGAGATCACAAGGTTTCAATGTTTTATTTACTAAATTGCCCTCTAACACTTCTGCACCACAAATGGCAGCCAGTGCCTAGACCTCAGGAGAGCACCACCTTTGTTTTTCACCAATACTATACTTGATTTAGTTCACTATAAAGGGTGCGGGTTCTAATATATTGTTATATTTATTTGCAAGGCAACCTTAGCAGTCATTTGACCACTGCAGAAGTCTCTACCTTGTGGCTGGGTGACAAGGTTATTATGGCAGCTTAGCCTATGTTCTGACTTGTGGTTAGTTTTAGAGAGCTTTTTAACTGCTGCTGTAGTTCTGCTGTGTGTATTAGCAACATATTTTTGATGCACATGGTTTTATTTCATTAATGTTATATTTATACCTTCAGTTAACACCTCTTACTTTGACATACTGTTTCAATGTAGGAAAACCTACTACTTTGGCCATAAGTGTGACTCTTTTCAGACTTTATATTACTAGCCTATGTGTCATGATACCATCCTATGAGACTGAATTGTGCCAGGCTTGCCTCAGGGATGCAAGGAAATGGTGGTCAGTTGGGGCAGGAAGACTCTCTTCTGTGATGGTCCTCATGACTAAGAAATGTCAGTGTTACACTAGTCTTTGTCATTGCCCAGGAAAACATTTTAAAAAAGAGTGGAAGGGATATGTGTCTAGTGTTTTTGATGTTTCCCAGCTCCACAGAGAAAAGGAGCATTACCTTGTAGTCTTCCTTAGCAAAAAACGTTGAAGGGGAAACTCACTCTGGGGCAGACTTGTTAATATTACCTTCCAGAACAGACCCAACGGACCTTTAAACACAACTCTTAGTTTGTAAGATTTAGTGTTTCTGACTACTGGGGCAATGTGGGTGTTAATTACTTGTCAATCCCTTTTTTGTTTGTTTGCTTTTTGTTTTGATGCTAAACAGTACAAAACTGATATAATGGTAAAAGAAACAACTCTTTTTTTCTTCCTTTTTTCTCTGTGATTTTTTTCTCAATACCATGAGCTTTCAAACATATCACTGAAAATGAAAGGGGCTAACCCTGCTTTTGTGCTTAGGTTCTTGCCATCGGTATTTCTTAAAAAAAACTTCTGCGGCCCAAAACAAAGTGTCTCTTATTCCAGGGCTGCAGTATTCAATGTGACATAGTCATGTTTTATTGTTTAAATTTGCTGCAGTGTGGCGTCAGCACTTACAGAAACAGTTAACCCTGACACCAATGCACATAAAAATAGAAGACAAAGAGAAAAGTGGGCCATGGCAGACTGATAAGTGGTAGGAATAGTTAATAGGGCTCTGCTGATGATAACCGTGAGGACTGCAAAATACATTATTTCATGCAGCAATGACTGAAGTTACTTCTGCTTGTTAAAGTATTTGTCTAGAAACAGAGATTTACATTATAACACCACAAACTCAGTTTTATCAAGAGATCTAAAACCAGACTGAATTGTCTGAGCCCTTTAGTCACTTTAAATCATATGGTACTGAAGTCAATAGAATTACGCTTGCAGACTATTCTATATGCTTTTGCTTGATTGCTCTGGGTTTCATTGTATATTAAGGCTTCATTTTCTAAAGAAACCCCGTTACTCTAGGTTACATTAGCTGCATGTTTAGTTTGCAAGCCCTGTGTAAAAAGGATTGCTAAAAGACAGCATTATAATTTGTTATTAAAATCTAGGATTTTTCCTTTTGTCATTACAGATTAATCTCGGGGATGTTGGGCAGCTATATAAAATTCGCATTGGCCATGACAACAGTGGAAATGATCCCGGTTGGTACCTGGAGGAAGTCAGACTTGAAAGACTAGTCCCCTTTTCTGATGAAGAGCTTTGTCTCCCCATAGAGTGCTGGCTTGCAGAAGACAAGGGCGAAGGTGATACGTGGAGAGAAGTGGCAATAAGAAACCCTGCAAAGGAGCTTTTGCCATGTACGTGCTCAATATTTTAGATCATGTGTTCAGTAGCCATATCCTGTGAGTATATGACAGCTTTTCACATTTCTTCCAGGGCAGACTGCCCAAAAGCCAGCATAACCATGAAACAATTCCTTCCAGATGCTTTCTAGTTCCACAGAAGCGGGATTACTTGTTTTATCCCACTCTTTTCCTCCACAAAATCAGAATAATAGCTGTGGCTAGGGCATCTTACCTCTATAAAATTCTCGGTCTCTCAGAGTGCCCCTAAAGTACTGTCAAATTGTGCTCTTTAGAGCAACACATGAAGCAGGAAATCAAGGAATTATTAAGGTATTTAATGTCATGTGACATCCAGTTCCTTTTAGCAAGTTTGGTATCACCCTTAGTTGTGCTGCTTAAAATATTATTTACCAGAAATCCCTGATCTGAATCATCACACATGTGTTTTCCAAATCAGACTCAAGTCAGAGCCATTCATCCAGAAATTGTTAGCTGCAGGGTGGCTCTTTGGTGCTTCAAAGTTTGCCACGGCTTTGAAGCACTTTGTTCTCTTCAAGGGAAGTGGGAAATGGCCCATTATATAAAGTTATTATTTAAAAAGTCCCAGGCTTCTACAAAGGAATAGGGAGCCAGTATAATCGTTTAGCATGATGTTTTTGCTTTTTTTTTTTTTTTTTTTAAACAGAATTCTCTTTACATTAACAGAATAACAACACCAGCTGACAGTGGTAGGTCTTATATAGATTGGTGCTATCATTTAGGCAAACTGTATTCAAAATGAAGCAGTGAATATTGCAAGGAATCAGTGATTCAACATAAAAAAAGGGTCATCATGCACTTAGTGACAATCCAATAATTTCAGAAGAAAGTATCGAACAAGTGAAAAGCCTTAACTTGAATATATTTCTCTGAAAGACATGAAGACTGGTGATGTGTGAATGTTTTCCATGGGTTTTAAGGCCAAAGGGGATTACAGAGGCCAGAAAATACTGAGAAACACAGATGTGCCAGGTCATATTTCCTCTCTCCTTTCTTTTTATTAATTGTTCTGCAGAGTATTTTGGCACTTCAATAGGAGATTTTAAAACCTAGGACCCAGCAGGATGAACCAGGCCTTATGATCATTAACAAATACCACATTACCCTATGCCATTTCTTACATTGACATAAATATCATATACTGGTGCAACAGAAAAATAGTGCAAAAGCCAATTAAGTTGTATGAACAATTAATTCAACATCAATAACTCAAATCTAGATTATGCAGCCTGAAATACCCATTCATATAATATTCTGATAGGTCCACTCAATTTATGTAATTGTATGTGAAAAAAACAAGTCAGTTCCATCAAAGGTTGGGAATATGTTTAAAACAGCATATTTACTTTCTAATCGTATATTACTGCAACTCTCCTTGCTTTTGCAGGAACATTATTAAAATATATGTATCAAGTTTGTAAGAAAAGATACATTAGAAAGGATTTGGAAATTTCCTGAAATTGTAAGTTTTACACATTGATTATTGAGTTTAGGCACATTGAAATTGAATATCAATATAAACTCAGCAATGCCTCCCCATGATTTCCTATTTAGTTTCTCCAGAACAAGCAAATGAAACACTACCCATTTGCATTTCCCATTTAAAAGCTAATTGCTTACAAGTACTGGACAGACCACATCAAGTCACTTTCTCCACCAGAAAAATGATGTACTACTTATTACTTAATGATATTGTGATATGATTTAGTAACTTGTATCCTGTACTTTCAATTCAATCTGGTATCTTCTGGTGCTATTAAATTTGCTTAACTATAAAAGTGATGTAAACTTTGAACAAATATAAACTAAGCTCAGAAAGCACTGGGTTTTTAATTGCTGTTCTTTAACACTTTAATACTCAACTTCTCTCTTAGAAGAAAGGGTCATTTTTTCCTTATACTTTTTCTCCCTTTCTCCAGCCAAACTCCACTATGCACCCAACAGGGACCCAAACTGTTGAAGCTGATATTTGATTCATTGTCTTTCTTATTAGCTTCTCTTCTGCAAATCCTAAGTTATTTCCTGATTGTTAGCTTTTCTTTACCTTCCTACTTGAAATCTCTTCTTTTCCCTCCAAATTCATCACCTTGATGACCCTTCTTATTTTTTATGACTGTCCCTCTGCCACTGCAAAAATCTGACACTAATCTGGTCCCCTACTTCATGAGATGCTTTCAGTTCTCAGTCTCTCCATCTTACCAGTCTCAACTTTCATACGTAACTTGAGTTTCTTAGGCCTCCAATGTATGCGTGCCTTTGTCTTCCCTTCTTTTGTTATTTTTTCCCCACTGCCAAGGCTTCTAGGTCTGTGGCTACTTTTTCTCTTCCTATTCGATCTTCACTTTTGCTTTTCCAGCCCTGGAGATTTTAAAAACTTCACCTGATCTGCCTGTGAAGTTATCCCTGATCTGAGCATGCTGTTGAATCGGATGATCATTGGAGGTCTGTTCCAACCTGTTTTTTCTGTGATTCTTCTACCCAGTCTCACTTCTTCTCTGGCAGCTCCATACATTGGTTTTAGCTTACCAAACTTTACAAGTATTGGATTGTTTATTTGTTGCTGTTGTTGATTTGGTTTCATCCCCTAGTTATATTGTGATGCACAAAATCAAAGAAAAAATTTTCAACTATTTTCTAAGCGATAGGCATTGGAAATTAGTGATCGTGTGTTGAACTGGGTAAATATTAAGTGTCACTCAATGAAAATAAGATAGAAGCTTTATTCTGAATGAAGGTGGAGGTCCACTAGTGGTGTCATTGGCAACTGGTTGGGACTCCCCTGGTCCCTCCAACAGTCAGCTGCTCATGTGGCCTTGCCCTTAGAGACATGGGCCTCTGACTCCTGGTCCCTCTCCAGTCACTGACAATTTCACTCCCTCTAGTGTCTCCAGCTGCTGTCATGTGGCACCCAAACTGGGTCCCAGTCCAGTTGCTGGCACTCAGACACCATACTCACACATGCATACACACACTTAGATCACAGAGTCCTTCACACAGGAAAAGAGTTAGAAAGCAAATTAATAAGAAGACAGGACAGACTGCACTGATCAGGAGCAGGACACGGCCAGACAACCATACTAACCAGCAAACTGTTGTGTCCAGCCCTTTTGATCCCCTGATGCCTCTATTTTCCTACACTTCTTCCTCCCCAAATCACCTAGATCCATCCCTTTCCCTGCCTTTGGTTCCTCCCCTAAATGTCCCATAATAAATCCTGTGTAATCCCAAAATACTCTTCCCCTGTGTCCCATATTGTGTTCTACACTCCTAGACAGCAAACCCCAGCAGTCAGATAGATACTCCAGAATTGACTCATCGTAATGGGTTTCATGCCTGGACACTGGGACTGAGAATCCCCTGGGGCAGCCCTTCCAGGGGCCAGGAGAGGATGTCCCTTCCTCTGAGTTCTCGATGTGGGTTCCCACCTGCCGTTGTCATCCTGTACTTGTTGAGATGGGCTGATGGCTCCAGGGATGGGCCTGGTAGAAGTCAGAGCAGGGTGTTGTTTGTGCTTCCCCCTGCCAATGTCTGTCTATGCTCCTTTGTAGGTGTGCAGAAGACTTTTATCACACACCCTAACATGGATTGTCTTAAGTTTTGATCTAAAGGGGTGCATGATACAAGAAGTGTTGAATGTTCTTACTGTTCTTTTTAGGTTAATATAAGCTTCAAATGAGAATATAAATAGTGAATTCTGCCCTGTTTTTGTTCACATAATTGAAGGAATAACTGTATTGATTTGAGACAAAAGACAAATACTGAAGCTGAGGCAGGAAAAATTCCAGCTTGAAAGATTTAGATTTCTTTTCCACTTGGAGAAACGTGCAGGCAAATACAGAAAGGTTAGAAAGTGCCCACTGACTGAAATAGGGCAAAAGATGACCAAGCAAATAGTAATGACTCAAGCATTACTTCTACACAATTTGCATCCCTGTTTAGTCACTCAGGTGACACCAACTGCTTTGTTAGTCAAGCTTCTCTTTCTTATTGTTAAGTTGATTAGTAAGTGTGCTTTCTTAAAGCTGATCATTTTCTTACACGTTATGAAGAATATTCCCATATTTTTTTTTTTTTTAGATTATTGCTCCAAATAGCAGGAGTAAATGGAGACGGAGATTAGAAAGCCTTATAAATGTAATTCTAATTGAAATCTCTTCACCTAATAGTGGCGTTGTATTTATCATAGGACCATAGAATGGTTTGGGTTAGAAGGGACCTTAAAGATCATTTAGTTCCAACCCCTCTGCCATGGGCAGGCACACCCTCCACTAGACCAGGCTGCCCAAAGCCCCATCCAACCTGGCCTTGAACACTTCCAGGGAGGGGGCATCCACAACTTCTCTGGGAAACCTGTTCTACCACCCTCACAGTAACGAATTTCTTCCTAATATCCAATCTAAACCTACCTTCTTTAAGTTTAAAGGCATTACCCTTCATCCTATCACTCCATGCCCTGATAAACAGTCCCTGTCCCACTTTCCTGTAGGCCCCTTCAGGTACTGGAAGGCTGCTATAGGGTTTCCCTGGAGCCTTCTCTTCTCCAGGCTGAACAATCCCAACTCTCTCAGCTTGTATTCACAGGAGAGGTGCTCCAGCCCTTCGATCATCTGCATGGACCTCCTCTGGACTCTCTCCAAAAGCTCCATGTTATTCTTATGTTGGAGACCCCAGAGCTGGATGCAATACTCCAGGTGGGGTCTCACCAGAGTGGAGTAGCGGGGCAGAATCACCTCCCTCAACCTGCTGGTCACGCTTCTTTTCATGCAGCCATGAATGTATTTGGCTTTCTGGGCTGCAAGTGCACACTAAGCAAGTGCATGTTGAGCTTCTCCTCCACCAACACCTCCAGGTCTTTCTCCTCAGGGCTGCTTTCAGTCCATTCTCTGCTCAACCTGTGGTTGTGCTTGGGATTGCCCCAACCCATGTGCAGGACTGTGCACTTGGCCTTGTTGAATTTCATGAGATTCGCATGGGCCCATGTCTCCTCAATGTAAGCATCACTTCTGAGGAAAATAGTGCCTCTTAACTACCATAAACCAGTAAGAAATTGTTCCCTTTCAGCCTTAACGCTGCACCAATCTGTATCTTTATCCTTCTGTCATGGCAAAATGCCAAACGCTATTTGTGCAAACCGGGTAGTAAATACCAAATGATAAAACCACATGACGGAGATTCAATCTTGCCGTTTAACAAATCAAGCCAAAATGACCGCTTCATTCAAGCAGGCACATCACATACAAAAAAAAGGCAGAACCTTTTTATTACTGTGTAATACTGTACCAATATCTTGGTTCACTATCATTAAGGGAGGACTAAGTAGAAACAGTCTGACAATTTTAATGTTGTATATCATTTACCATCTCACTAGGTTTTGTGTTCTTTGGCCAGTTTGTCTGTTTACACTAGTGGCCGGATGGGAGTGGATTTGCTCAATGAAGCAGTTGGTGCTAAAAATCCAATGAGCTACGGCTCCAATGTCCTCATTACGTGCATTCTGAGGAAAGTTACTCTGGGCCTGTTCTAGTGTGTTCCCACAGACTGACTGCCAATTTGTGGCAAGGTTGCCATCATTGTATTCCTGGAACATATCCTCTGGTCTAGTTTCATCCAAAAGGAATCTATTTTTTTTGCTCTAAAATCACTCCATGCTGCAAACCAGAAAGAGGTGACGCCCAACCAGGGGATTGAGTTTCTTGATTCAAACTAATGTGCTGTTAAAGGCACACCAGTGAGTGTCATTAGGCTCAGACAGCTGTAGTGATGTGGCAGCAGTGGGGGCCTTAGAGTAGGTCAGTTTATCAGAGGAAATTAAACCAGAGTCACAGAGGCTGAACGTATTTTCTAAGGTCTTTTTATTTTACTCTATACACAAAAAATGTGTTTTGTGAACAATATACAGAAAGCTACAAACAGGCAAATTTCACATATGATGAGTCTTGCTGTCTCAGCAGTACATTCAACTGGTAGGTTCGTTCTTGAGATTTGGTTGTATCTGTCCCCTGGTGTATCAAACCACTGGTGCACCTTGTCTTTCCTGTTACAGAGTGGCATCATCCTTCTTGTTCTTATATTTAAGCTATCTGTAGCTCAGGAGCCATTATCACGAGCAGCTTTTGTAACGGTTCTGAAATCTAGAGGAACTTCTTCACAAAGTTTGAAAAAAATTGCATCCTCTCAAGCTGGTCTGTGCCTAGGTTTCCATTTGTACAGGAAAGGCTTAATCTCCACAATCCATTTAGTGAATGTTTATATGAATGTCCAAGCATTTCTGTATAGCGGCATGTTCTAAGTAGGCATGTACAGTAGGATTTGGAGAACATTTTTGTTGCTTAATTTTTTTGTGTGTTTCCTATAAAATACATTGTAACATACATCCAAGTTAAGGGAAATGAGCATTCCATTTATCATCCTAATATAGCAGTCCGTATTGTTAATTTGTACAAAAATTTAAAGCACAAACTGGTCTTTTTGTTAAGAAGGTTCCTTTATAAATAATGCAGATTGTATAGCCTAAATAAATGCCAGACCTAACATTCTCCAGATGGCGAGAGATGTATAGACACAAGGAGCTATGGAAAATATTTTCCAGTTCTTTACATTTCAACATGTGCATGTTTTCTACTTCAGACTGATTTATTTAGGCTTGTAGCAATAGAAAGCTGTATTTGATTAGATCATTATCATCTCTCTGGTTACCACAGCGATGCACAGTGCTACAAAAGGAACTATCATTTATTTATCTGTTAATATCTTTGTGTTGTGTTATAATTATCTCTTATTCTGTTCTTGTGTCCTGTACTTAATACATTTGGTTTCGTCTCCCTCCAGAAATGAAATAACTTGTTGGTATTTTCTTCTTGTGATCATTTACTATTAAAGGGCTTCTTAAAAAAAGCCTTGAATGTGCTGTTGAAGGCACAACAGAGTGTGCTTATAGTTACTTAAAATTTGCGGTTTTGATCATGGAAATTACTTGTAGGTGCAAGTAATACAGGTCTTTGTATATCAGCAGTCATAACATAAACAGTCTATACCCTTTCCTGAGCTTAACAGATGTTTTGCTTTTTCAAAACTAAGAATGTAAGAATTTAAAACCATGGAAAACTTCATGTCAATATGTCACTGCTCTTACTAATCCCCAGTGCCTTGCTCCAAGGGTAGTCCAGCCCCATTATTCAAATGGCTGGTCACAGATGAATGTATTTGTTCGGTTTTCTTTTAGAAATGTGACCAGTCTCCTTCTACAGTGAAAGAATCTGCCCCTTCATGATCAGTGTGGCTTGTTGTTGCACGTTTCCTTTCATAGTTTGCTGTCACCCATTATCCTCTATCCTTTGGCTAATTTCTTGTCTTATATTGTTCTGCTGCTAATCTGCACACGGTTATTATTTTACTAAGACTTATGATATAAAATGTCATTAGGATATATAGCTCAATTATGCTAATTATCAGGCCCATTTATCTTTGTTATTTGCCATTCATATCTACCATTTGTTTTAACATGATGTTTTTATGTTAAAAACCTTGAAACTAGTTTTTATAAGGCTCTGCTAAATTTTTGAAGATGTTTGTGTATTATCGAGATCAATTATATATCACAGGCTGTGTTGGTGTACTCATGCATGGATGTGAGAGCTGCAATGATGAATGCTTGCAGTTACAGAAAAGAATAAAACCAATCAAGGGACACCACTCCTATTGTCACAGCTGTAATAATGATAAAGAATTACATACACTGTCTTTGCCAGTTTAGGATAATTTTATACAGATTAAAAGAAACATCCTAATCTGGTTAAGCATACAGTCTATCTCTCAACATTTCCTTGCTATCTTTTAATGTACGTGGGGTTATTTTTTTCCTTTAAGTATTTGCAATGTTATTTTACTACTAGTTTAGCTTCTCCACTGGGAATCAGAAATAACTTCTTCAGTGATGGTGGATGACATGATGTTTGAGTTTTATAAGCTGCCTTAGGGTCCAGTGAATTAAAAATTTATGGAAATATCAGATCTTACTAGCTATTTGATGGTTTAAGAGTAATAGTATTTTAACTAGGTTTTGTAGAATATTATCCAGTTTCAAGCATTTTGTTATAACTTTCTGTTTTCATCTTAGTTCCTTCTTAAAAGTAGTATTTAATTGTGTTTGCTAGGGCTTCTACTACCTTTCATCACTCCCCAGAACTATTCAAATTACCCATTAGTGAAACAGTAACTTCCTCTGTGGTCTACTACATAGCAGCAGAAATGGTCAGCTGTGATTAGAATAGAAACACTGTGTGGAAAAATTGCCATTAAGATTTAAACAGGATTTTTTTTTTTTTTAAAGTCATAATAAGAAAAACTGAAATGAAATATAATCATATGTGTTTATGACAAATATTTATTTTTAAAAGAAATTTGCATATCTGGGTAATTATAAATATAATATTAGTGTGGTGCAAAATTATATTCAAAAATTCTTTGAAGATAAGTGTATATTTTTTGCGTGTCAGACTTGAGTCTAGACTAGAAGGAGAGGCATTAAAAAGTTGTAACTATATTTTAACAGAGAGCTGTTTTTAAAACTTTTAGCATCCACTGGTGATAAATGTTGAAACCTTCAAACGCAAGTTCAGCATCCTATTTTTCTTGACAAGGGAGTCCATTCATCGGCTCACGCAGTGTATGTGAGGTGAAAATCTAAAAACCCTAAGATTTGTGATTGTTATTCTCCTTTTAAGATGAAATTAAGGTTAACCACCCAGAAAATTCTGTTTTGTACAAATCTGGAGGTTGAAAACACCTTGGTACCAGTGAAATATAGCTATTATTTGAGACCATGACGAGGCACAATTAAGTGATCTGCAGATACCTTGCCAAGAAAGACTTTGTGAATTAGGTCCTGAAATTGTGAATACTCAACAGGGAGTGAGAGAAGAAAATGGAGCACTAGGGAACACTTGCCTGATGGGCTGCTTTGCTGAGCAATGCACAGCTACACTCAGCATAATGCATTTTTTAAAGTGTGTTATTTTCGTATTTTTGCGCAGAGAATTACAAGGTTTGAACCTGGAAGTGGCAGATGCATGGATAGCTGTTACTACTTTCAAACTTCAAAGTCAGTACAGTCTTCCAGCAAAATTTTGATGAGAAAGCTTTTGAATCATGTGCAAACTACAAGGATAATCTCAAGCTGTTTCTTTTTCTAGTGCTGGTGTATGAGGTCCATGTATACACGGGTGATAAACTTGGTGCTGAAACAGATTCTAATGTTTATATCAACCTCCTTGGGACAAGAGGAGATGCTGGCAAAAGGAAGCTCCACCAATCTAAGAATAATAATGTAAAATTCCGACAAGGGCAGGTGAAGTAAAACCATTGCTACTTCTGATCAATAGGAGTAAATTATGGTTAGCAAATTGTTTTGTCAAGAAGTGTAAAAATATTTTTATTTACAATTTTTATTCAAGCAGTTTGCCATTTTCTCACATATTTTATTTATTCAAAATTATTTACAGAGTTACATCATATGAATAATTTTTATCTGCTGATTTTGGATCAATCATTTATTGACAGTATTAGATAGAAGAATTTGAGTACTCTTGGTTGTTTATATTGCACACATAGGTAAAATGGTAAGAATAACTTTTTTGGTCTCCTGAACAGATCACTGTGAATTTTAGAATCAAGTTCTAAATCCTTATTCCCAAGTGTGTTTTCCAATCTTGATGAAGCAGATAGGGCTAGAAAATGCAGTACAGAGATGGCCAAATAATTCTTCGCAACTGAACCTTGTGTCATGCTAAAGAAATCAAGTGCTGTCTCTGTGGAGTAATTTTAAAGTGTTTTTCACGTTAAAAAGCTTTAAAAGATGCTCACTGTTCGGCCAGGACCAATATTCATTTTGGAAAAAAAAAATAAAAATTAAAAAAAACCCAAACTATTCTTTATTGTGACAGTCAAAGGAATAGCTGTGTTAAAGACCTTTATCATTTTCCTTGTATGGTTCCACAGATGGATATTTTCTACATAAAGGCTGTCTCACTGGGAGACTTGGAGAAAGTTCTGATTAGCCATGATGGAGCTGGTCCAGGTAGGATTTAACTTCCTAGAGACCAATCTGTTTTCAAGTCCTTTTTAAACACAATGCACTTTATTTATATTGCATCCTTCATACAAAATGTGACAGAAGGTCTTGCGGTGATAAAAAGTCTTCCCGCAGACTGGTCACTGTGATGGGATGGTGAAAAGCATTGATAATAGCAAAAAGGACACGAGTTTAATGTCAAATACTGTCATTCCACTCTTTGTTTTCAAGTTTATTTATAAGAAAGCACTATTTATTTGCATATAGAAAACTCATGAAAGTATTGCTTACACAGATAAAACAGTCCTTCATTAAAGAGTGAAGACTGGCCAGAATAGAATTAAAGATATTCAATACTTTCTTTATTACCAATCAAATTTTGAATAGCATAATGTCCTTGCTGCTTTGGGCCATGGTAGAAGATTTCATTATTTATTTAATCTGTGCAAGTCAATGTGGAGCTGCTCCAGTGAGTGACATTGCATTCAGCTTGTATGTTTTTGAGAAAAAGAAGAGATAATTTTGTGATGAAATGATTTTTTGATACAGGTCTTTGAGGTGTGCATCTCTGAAATGATCTAAATGACAAGAAAGCTCTCATTTAAAAGTATCAAAGACGTAAACACTACAAATATGTTTGCAGATTAGTGGTTATGAAGAAGCCAAGTGAAGAGAGGGATTTTTAAAGCAGTTCAGGGCTACGCTGATAATAGATGAGAAAAGCACTTTTACCCTACTCTGTTTTGAAATGGCCTCAAGCAACACCCATCTTGCTGACTGTACTGTCTAAGGCTCTGAGCAGACTTGTGACTATTACAGAAGTAGGCTTATTAGTGCCTATTGGTATAGGATGTGAACTTGATCCTTGTTATCTTTGTAGTTCTCTAGAGTTTGCTGCCTTCAGCAATACGGATGATTATATATCTGAGAGTTTCCCATCCTAGTAGGCCAAGACACAACACAGAAGGCAGTATGGTGGAGCCTACCTACGCTCTATCCCCCAGGACACCATACCATACTCTCTTCCCTCATCTCTCCTTTAATTAGCATCATAGGCATATCACAGGATCAGCATTACAAATGTGCAACCAGACTCAGCTATCTTAAACTGTTCTTTGACAATGGAGTCCAAAATCTGTGGTTTTGGAGGATTGTCTAAACAGGACAATGGATTGAATTCTATGTATAAAAATTTTATGCCTTGGTAATTAATATGATTGTTCATTGTACTCAGCACAGACAGATCTCATAGACCTCTTTTGAACTGTATCCAAAACTAACCTAAGATAAGCCTGGCTTAAGGTGACCAGGGGGGTTGAGAGCTGGAAAAGGATGGTGAGTCAGGAGAGAGACCATCTAGAGACCCAATGTTTTCGTGTTGAGAAAAGATGGTTCCTTTAGAGGTGGGGCTGCCCTTTTTTCTAATCTTATCACTTGCCTGAGTGATAGGGCAGAAGGTCTTTAGTCTTGATTTGGAGACTGTCTTGAAAGGATCATGGAGCATATGCTTTCTTTGGGGTTCCTAGACTGCAGAGCATAGATCTTCTCTCACAGCCACTGTGAATGAGGAAAGAAAGGGAATTTTGTCCTGGACAGCAGGGTTTTGAGGTGTGAGTCACTAGATGATGTGTCTTACCTGCTGAAAGAACCTTCTTCATAGAAATCTTCCATACATACCTGTACATTTAGAGAAGCAGTGCCTTTCATCTTTTTTGGCCTGATTCAAAGTGACTTGCTGGTGAATCTTGGTCAGGCTAGTAGCCTCCTTCCAATGAAAGAGGTATAGGAGGGTGACAGAAGAAGCTTGCAGAGCGTCCTGGGCCTGAAGTCTTGAAGGGGAAATGCGATTCTGCTCCATGCTCTGCCTGGGCAAGCCCCTATGGGACAGAGACTGCTGGAATTCCCTTCTGGGGACTTCTAGACTCAGATGCAGACAGGGAGGCAGAATACGAGAATAAATAGGACAGTTGTCTGCTTCTGACCAAAACGTCCCTCGTGCTGGTTTGCTACGATGTGCTGATAAATAATGGTATGAGTCAGGAAAAACCTCATGAGCAATACAACAAATTGTGAGCGGTGCAGACACAGTGAGAACAGGATACTTGTAACGGGCTTTGCAGGAGAACTGTACCAGTCCCTAGGGTGGTTATTGGAAGTGATCTAAGAGATCAGCATGGATGTGGCAGTGGTTACTACTGTTAGGGAGAAGACGAATTCAGCAGCCTGACAGAAGTGAGGCTGCGCAGCTCCATGCCTGCAGGTCCCAGAAGTAGCAAAGCTGAGTACGTGTTCCCAGTAGGCACACACACAAACGCATTCATAAAACACATACATGTATGCACATGGCCCGCCACGCAGATCAACACAGACAGGAACTCGGCACGCACACACACACAGACAGAACCGATGGTCTTATCCTGTTGCCCTCTCCAGCTGGTCAGTCCATCCATGGCAAATATATCTACAGTATGGATGCATAAGGCCTCCAGTAGCTGGCCTTAGATGCTCAGCCTATCCAGTCGCTGGCCCTGGATCATTGGATCCTCAGTTTTCCCAGGTACTAGTACCTCAACATACAAAGCCCCTCCAAAGCTGCAACCCCAGTCCACTTGCAAATAAGAGTGACAGTCTTAATGATTTGTTAATTAATATGCTTATATATATGCAATAAAAACTTCACTCACAGAGGACCAAAATTTCCAGCTTTCACCCAGATCTCAGTTAACTGCATAAACATATTTGTCCCAACATCCTTGTACCTGATCACAAGGAATCAAAACATGTAGGCTGGGATGTGAATGATATTGGCAGTTCACACGTGTATGCTTATACTTCTCTCCAAGGAAAAAAACAACACCCTTCTTAAAATTAAAGCAGAACAAGGCAGAGAAACATTAACATTGTACCTCTCACAAGAGACACAGAATAATAAAGCTTTCATTCTGTTAATATATCTTACCTATTTAGCTGAGCTGTATTAATATGACATGTGTTTCTGCTGGAAAAAGATAATCTGGGCTTTTCCCTTTAAATTTATTAAAAAAAAAAAAAAAAGCATTATTGGACATGATAAACTTTTGTCATTTTAACACAGGCAATGGATGGTTCCTGGATAAGATTGTCATCAAACATAATGAAGGAAAGGAAGCTCAGGAGGTTGTATTTCCTTGTAATAGGTATGCTATTCATGGAGAAAAAGAATTTGTTACACTGCCGGCAACCTAGGGAAAAAAAATTGCAGAACAGGGGTGTGCATACCACCTAGATATATGAGCAATGCCTGAGTTTTTCAACATACAAGGAATGCAAAATTTTGCCGTTGAAGACAAAGAACAAAGTTGCTGTATTGGTATAGGAGGCAGTCATAGCCTAATGCCCAAAACCAAATATTGCATAGGAGAAAAGGTGCATTGATCTTTTATTTATTTAAATGATACAGAGACCATACGGAAAGAAATAAGCTTTCAGTTCTCAGTGTTTTAAAAAGTATTATGTATAAAGATCTAGCTGTACTGATTTTGCTCTCTTTCTCTTTCTCAGTCACTGAAAACCTTATATACATCCTGGAAATTTTCGGAAAGACTTGCAACTTTTCTCCTAAAGGAGAGATACAATAGTTCCTTTCATTTAGTGTATCTCTACTTGTCTGCCTTACTAGGTCTGGAATTTTGCTGTTATGAGCAAAATTGGAAAATGCTTGACTCTCTCAGTTCTAACAATTACTAAACAGCCTGTTTTTCCAAATTTTTTATTGCCTGAGGCAACTGCAACCTTAACATTTAGCAGTCATTGAGTTGAATCCTATGGTACAACAGAAAAAAACCACATCCAAAACCATAAAATAAGCCAATAGACAAAAGTAAGGATTTCTGGGTGCTATTTCTATATTAGTGTATTTAATACAATACAAATAATACGAAGAATTGTAATTTAGATCCAGCTAATTATAGTCTGTAGTACATGGTTTCCAGAATTTATGAGTTTGGGTTACATGGCTGAAATAGTTTCCATGTTATTTTGGGAACAGTGCCTTAAAGCCTTGAAAATCTTCAGGGGTTCAGTAAAGACAGGTCTCCTCCTCTAGGAATCCTACCTGTTTACAAAAAACCCCAGGGTTTCAGTTAGCAAGGTTCCTGGAAATGACTTGCTAAGAACAATTTACTCCACTCAGAACTATTATTGCAATGATCAGGTTTTTGGTTTAGTTTTCCTTTTTGGCTATTAAGCTTTTAAATTGGTTTGGTGTGTATTAAAGATGGTTATTGGAAGAGTAGATGAGAGAGAATTGTTTCTTTAATTACAAGGAGATTTTATGAGACTTCTCTAAAGGGAAGGATACTTAATGAAGACAGTTGGGCTCTCTATAAAACTGCCTTGTCAAAAAAAAAAAAAAAAAAATATTAAGCTCTTAGAAAAAGATTAGAGACATTATATATAGAACTAGAGGAGTCCTGTCATTGTTTGCCTGCAGTGTAAGTGTGCTGCCAATATGTCAAAGTTTAAATCCTATTTTTAGAAACTGCTAGTGATCTTTTGTTTCTTAGGAGGGAATGAGGAGAGAGCTCACAAAAGTTAATCAAGCTATTTATTGCAACAATAGTTGAAATACAGTGGAGTTTAGACTTCATGCATATGAGATTTATTCATAGAGTTTTGTTATATACAAGAAGTGAAATATATTATGGACTCTTGGGTTTAAACAATTGCAACATCAACAAGGAGCCCATAAAATAGAATTTAATAGGGAGCATGAATTTATTTAATTTTAAATAAAAGAGATTGTTAAAGACAGTAAAGTGTCACTATATCAGCAAGGGGGATCAACTGAAGGAGCACGGAGGTATGTTTGTAGTGAAATGATATTGCAGGAAAAATCCTTAAATTCATCAGTATAAAAGAAAAGGAAAGTAAAAAGAGAAGTTCAGTGCATTGCTGCAGATCTACAGAAGTTTTAGAAACTTCAGAAAGTTCCAGACTTGCAGGGTTTACTGATCCTGTAAATACTTAGCATTTTATATAATGTATTTCATACAGTACTATAGTACTTCATACAGCTGACATGAAAATTCCTGTTTGCCTGCAGCAGAGTGAGCCAAAATCTCTTAATATGAATAAGGTCAACTATGATGAATGTATAAAAGAAAATTCAATCTAGGAAGTAGTTTAAAGGCATAATTTGATAAAAAAGTACAAAAAATGCTGTTGGAGAGAGAAGGTAATTGTCCTTACTTGTAATATACTGATAATCGTTATTAATCTTATTATTTTTGTTTTTGCAATGAAAGATGGTTAGATGAATATCGAGATGATGGGAAAACCGAGAGGGAGCTAACTGCCATTAGTAAGTATTTTGTTAAAGAAAATTCATGTTATAACAATACAGAGTATACTTAATGCCTAGTTATTGCTGAAGAACCCTTCTGAATAAGACTGTAACTGAAGAAGAGGAGTGATAATAAAGCTTATTCACATATATTTTTTCTTTTCTGTTCATATTTTAGAGGATGGAAATTCACAGAAGGCATTCCTTAAAGGTAAGAGTAGTTTTCTACACCATTGTTTTTGCTGTTTGAATTTAATCTGCAAACCGATGTTAAGTGACAAATATGTGAGCAAGTGACATCATCGTATATGTAAACTATCAACTGTGAGAGAAAATGCAGACAAATTGGCTGGCAGTGGTTTACAGAAAGAACTGGGCCTTTATAGATAATTGAGAAAAACATGCTGCTTATAAACCATTTCTGATTTTCTTTGTCTTTATACTATTCTGTCCTGAAATCAGCCAGGAATTCCTGTGAGAAGAGATTCAAGTGTTGTTTTGTTTATCCCAGTGTCACTGTCATTTAATACATGGGGACAGGTCCCCTAGCAAACATCATCAAGTTGAAAAATGTGTTATGAAGTGTCAGTGGAAGAATTTTCAGGTCAAAATCCATCAGGGTATTCCCAAAGTAGCCAGAAATAATGCAGTCTTAAACTCCAGTCTTAAACTCCAAATCTGTTAGTGAAGGGAGTATATGCATTCAGTTGGCTAAATCTGCTTGAATTAGTAAAAAGATTTTAGTAAAAATCTACCCAATCAGCTGTCTGTTGTTATACCTACAAAGACAGCCCCATCACTGTAACACACTAGTACCTCCCAAGTGCTTAAAATTTGAGATACTATCTCTGTGTTTCTCCCTAACCAGAAAAGAGAAAAAAGATTGCCTGAAATATTTTTACGAACATTTAACTGCAAATGCGTGTTCTGTGTAACTGTGTCTGGGAACTGTATGGGAGACACTAAAGTAATAAAAGTAGCATTTACATTTGGCTCTGGAAACAGTGACTTGCCTTCTGTAAGATGAGTCCTGATCTCTCGTCCTAATTCCAGTTCCAGTGAAAATTAAATCATTTGCATTCAATCAAACAGTTTAGCCAAGAGCTTTATTGTTCCATGGCAACATAAGTTTGACAAGAGGAGACTGATTAACTCAGGTAAGTAAAAGCTTTCACACAGAGAAATTTGATTTTCACGAGTAATTTGGAATTGGATTCTGCATTCTGCTAAGTGCATAGTTCAGAGATGCAGCCATAATATCTATTTCACCTTATGTTCAGAAAATAGACTATATTTTACTACTAATATAAGTTGTTTTTTTTTTTTTTCTTTTCCAGTGCAGCTTCTTTCTTTATTGTGCTATAATAAGCAGGCACAGATGCACAGACTGCTGAGAGTCTGTGCATGTCAAGAGCTGTTAGACACTATATATTGATTATGAGGAGAAAGGAGTGGCTTGTTCTTAATCAGTTTGTGAAATGTCACATTGTCAAGATGTCCAGGAGGACCCAAAGAGTGTCTCCTGATTTCTTATGTTGAGATCAGACGTTCTGAATAATGAAGATATAGAGGAGAAAAACATTTTTAGGAGCTATTCTGCCAATTAGCTATGCATCAGCTTAGCTCAAACTGCTCTTTAGCCGTCTTTTCTTTACCCAGGGGTTCATTCCAATGAGGAACTGAGGTAAGCGAGAGATTGTGCTTTTATGCCTTATGTAAAAAAAAAAAGATAAGCAGGACTGATCTCAGGATTGTTCACAGTTTAATTTGTGGTGTTGTACTGGTTATCTCATGGACCTTGTATGTGAAAAGATTGAGCTTTATAGGAGGGTAGCAATCACAAGAGGTTTGGAAAGGTGTCTCAGCTCTGTGTCAATCCATGACACAGTGCCGGGGTTACAGATGATAAGAGAAAATTCCAGAGGTGCAGAGTCTTGGAAGAAAAAGTAATTGCCTTAAATTCTCCCAGCAGCTGTAGCATGGTAGAGCAGATAGTAGCGACAAGCAGTCCCACTCACAGTGGAAGCGAAAACTTTCAATTTAATGTACATTTACTGAATAAGAGGCAGCAGCAGTGTTGATGTTAGGGAGCCGATGTTTTATGCATTCATGTGGTCATATTACGTACAAGCTGCATTCTGCAAGTGGGCTTCAGGGAAAGTCATAAAAAGTTGATTGGCATAATTCAGCGGTGTTTTGTGATTTTCAGAATAAGATCAATGTGTTTAGGTAAGATCTATAACAAAGGTTACAAAACAAAACAGTAAGTCAATCCAAAGGTCAGTAATTTCATTCTCTGGATAAAGCTAGTAAACTGTTCAGCCACCTAGCCAAAGAAGAGGCTTTGAAAGTCATCATTGCTAAGAAGGTTACTTGAGGGTTCCCAGTCCTTCTTCAGGCAGGCAGGCTGGCATTACACCAGCTTTAATGAAGCATAAACCCCAGATCCCCGTGAATGCTGCTGCTGGCTGTGGCTATGGATTCTGTCAACATGCAGTATGCCCATATCAAGTTTTCTCAGCAACCTTTGTACATCTGTAGACTACAGAGAGGCTCTGGTAAGTCAAGCATAGGAGTAGATTTATTTGTATTCTCGATTCCACCTTGTATGTTTGATGCAAGAGAAAAAGACAAAAGGATTGCCTTGGTAGGGGAGGTGGATAGCTGCTCTCAGCTCTCAAATGATGAAGTTGTTTTGACTTTACATCACCCTAAAAGTTTCCTACATTGCAGGGAAACTTTACTATTTCCATCTTCCACTTTCTCTTTTCCTTTTCTGCTTCAAAATAGGTGGAGTATCATAATAACCCACAATAAAACGTTTTCTCTCATAGCAAGGAGACAAGATACAGTATATTCCAATGTTGTCCACACTGCAGTCAGTTAAAAGGAGCTGGGTTCCTGTAATGTGGTGTCTGCAGCGTGCTCTGTGGTATTGTGGACTTTTGTGGGGGGTCCATAAAATATGGTTCAACATTGATGAATGGAGTTCAGTTAATAGGTATTTCTAGGTTGATTATTCTTGTGTTGTGCAAGGTTGTTGGTATTGAGGCACATAGAAAATTCATGAGAACAGAGAAAATATGCTGTATTGTATATGTTCCCTCATGACTTCCTTTGTTTTTAAATTATTCCCTACCTTGCCAGTATTTGCTAATAGGGTAAAAACAATCACAGAATTCCCAAATTGTAAATGGATTGGTCTTGCTTCTAAAAGCAGTGACAGTCCATATTGCCAGGTGGAGGCTGAACTTCCTGAGAAAATAAAATAAGCAGACTGATCACTCTGCCTCAAGACAACACAAATTTCTACGATCTCTGGGAATTAAGCAACCTACTCCTACATCTAGCAAAGTGTGAATGCCATTCTAAGATCTTAAGACCAAAAAAAGCACTGGAGTAAAAAAACTGGAATAATGTATTGTAAAAACAATGGTGGCAATCATCTGAAAACAAAGAAATTGTTCATTTTTTAAAAACCAGAAAAAAAGCCTTCCTTTTTCAGTTTTCTGAATTATTTTAGAAAATATTGACTTTATGTTTTACCTTGCCCAGTTTGCTATGTGCAGTAGTCATTGCAGGTTTGATTTTCACATTTTTGCTGCAAGCATCTTTCAGGTTCCAAAGTGGTGTTTAAGACTTTCTGGAAGGAAAAGGGGCCCTGCTTCTAAAGTCTGGATACATACCTGTAATGTGAAACCAGATCCTTGGATATATTATTTTAGAAAAGAGAGAATTCTGAGATTTTTTTTCACAGAAGTCTCTTTTCCCCTCACCATTCATTTTAGCAGTCATCATACTGATGTCTTAAAGAAAATGGCTGTAGCTTTATAAATAAGCTAAAAGTACAATAATACATTAACACACTAGTCACTCTGAAAGAAAGCTGACTCAGTTC
The DNA here is from genome assembly GCA_013400195.1 of Aramus guarauna. Lineage (NCBI taxonomy): Eukaryota > Metazoa > Chordata > Aves > Gruiformes > Aramidae > Aramus > Aramus guarauna. Next base: position 165,134 of record VXBL01008896.1, read on the forward strand.
AGTAATATCAGGGGAAAAGTCTCTTTTTTAATGTGGTCAGGCCTGTGAAACACAGAAGGTGACCTAGTCAAACCCAGCTCTCTGATTTTCAGAACTTACTGAGGACTTCAGAATATCCTGAAAAGAGATAAAGAAATCACTGAACACAATAGGTATTTGGCATCAGTCTCCTGCCTGGTGTAGCCATCCTTACCAAGTAGCTAAGTGAATATATCAGACAAAACATATTTTTTCTTATTCTGGCATAAGCAGGTTAAATGAATTCGCAGAACTGACAGAAAATGCCGTCAGTCTGGGTTAGCTCAGCTACCAAATTGTAGAAGCATTAAAAGTAAACGTAGTAGAACAAACAGTCACAGATGCTAAGAGGCCTTAAATCTGTTAAATACTGATTTATGTCCTGGAAAACTCCCAACTGGTGTCTTAGCCTTTCTTCTGAAATAATAATTAAAACCACAATCATGGATATTAATTAAATAAATCACCTTGCCTGAAATACCTTCTCTAAACACGTTGCCTCTATGAGCAAGAAACAGACAGTTATGCATCCGTGCTTTCTCTTAACTTGGGGCTTGCTGTCTCCTGAAGCAGAGGGACATTACAGAGAGATTAAAAAAAAAAAAAAAAGTTCACCTAGGAAACACAGTAATACAAAATTATCTTAATTTCCCCTCTGCTCTGTGCCTGGGATAGCATTCAAAATGAGGCATGGTTGGAGAGGATAAGAAAGTCAGGGCTATGTCGGGAGTCTTTGTAAAAATTTGAATTTGCTCATAAACCCACGGAGTGCTCAGGAACACCAGAGGCTCAAACGATGCCTGACTTCACCAAGTGTGACACCCTGACGGGTACCACATGCCAGCCTGGCACAAGGAGGTAAAATTCAAGGCTGGCACACATACCAAACAACAAAAGTTCCTCCTTAGGCAAAGTGTGGATCTTCCACATGCTAGATCTGACTCATTCCTGGAAATGACCTCAGAAGAGAGTTCAGAGGGAAGGATCCTTTCAGCTGGTGTGTTACTCAGCAGACTGACTGTGAGCTGTGTATTTGCCTGCTGTTTTGTAGCTGAGCCCAGAAGAGTCAGGGAACAGTCAGATGTAATGCAGAAAAAGCTTCTATAAGAGAGGGAAAGCAGAATTAGCTAAAGAAAACAATGTGAAACACAGGGGAAAAATCATAAATCATGAAAAACAGATCAGATTTTCACCCAATCTCCATCTCCAAGAAGGTGGAGGAAAACAAAAGGTATGAAAAAAGTACACAGTACAATAAGAAAAAGAATCACATCCAATTCATTTCTGAATTAAACTATTCCAAAATTTATTTTGTCAGGACATTGCATTGTAAGATTACACACAATTATGAAATAGTTCTCTGTTCTATGAATCCCATTAGCAAATTGCCATATTATGACAGTACCGATCACAGGCAAAACATAGGCTTTCGATTTCCTCCCACTGTTAAGTTCCCTTTGCCATGCAGGATCAAGTGTCTTTTCTACAAATAATTAATTTGAATTCAGGAGAAGATTCACATTCAAGCAGTTAAGTAATTTTCTAATCTACACTGCCCATCTAAGACACAGTATTTTTTCCACACCTGGATTGGTTTTCTGTAGCTTCTTGGTTGCATTCTGGACTTCAAAAGTTATGAGTATAGGTCACCTACCAAAAAGAATCTCTGAAAGGCCCAAGCCATGAGCTGAGGTCAGTGCAAACACTTCCCTAAATTTTGGATTCAACCCTACTGCATGATACGATCTGACAAAGGAGCAGACTGAACATGACAAATTAGGTTAAAAAAATCTGAGAAAATAGGTCTAAGTTTCATTGTTTAACTAGTTGTGTATTAGCCAGCAGTTCTTGCAAATGGATCACATATAAGTCTTTCAAAATACTAGTTTTCTTTTTCATATTACATATGAACAGTTTAAGAACAGAAATTTATTAAATTAATTACTGCAATTACAGCAACTATTTTGTTATAAAGAATGCAAAGACCTAGCCAAATAGTCCTTTTCCTGTTTCCTCGGTGTTAATTTCTGCTTGCATACCCACTTCAACAGTTGGCTTATGTTTATCAAGTCCTAATTAAGCTATAATTATCTTCAAGAGAAGGAATGTCTATTTGTCTATTTTTATAAAACGTGACATAAGTTCAGAGTAAACTTTAAATTCTTTGTTGTAATAATGATGAAAACATCCATTACTCTCTGCCATTGATACTACAAATGCGATGTGTTTATTTTGTTTAGCACGACAGTGGAGAGTGCAGGTTCAAACAGATGGAGATTCCCCAGAGCCACAGGAGTGTAAAAGGACCCTTGTGATTTATGGCTCAAAGGGCAAAAGTGATGAGCTTCTGCTTTCGCCACGAACCCCAGGATATGTGTGCTTTCTACCTAGAGCAACAGATGAATTCACTGTAAGTCATAAATATACAGTAGTATACAAAGTTTATAATGACATTCCTCTCTGACCAAAAGATGTACATATATACACATATGGAATGTTAGTTTGGCTGGAGGAAATGATGTATTTATTTACAAAGATGGAATGATATAACTTTAGATCTTGGGTTATCTTCTTCTGGTAGTCCTGTTCTTCTGCAGCCAGCTGCAATGTCCTCTCTGATTTTTCAGTGCCTTCAAGTGTATGTATCATGGAGAAAAATGGTTCCTTTTGTGTGATTTATTGCATTCATCAGCTTATCTTGCATTTTTTCCTAATTCTCTAAAGATTCCTGAGTCACAGTTTATACAAAAGGCAGTATACAATTATTTGAGAATGCAGAAAATGAAGATTGGACGGTATTCTCTGAGGACATAAGTGGGTGTTTCTTTCCCTTATTTCAGTCTCCGTAAAGCTGTCTCCACTCTCCCCCAAAATAGTTCTGTCTCTCAGGCCAGCAGGCAGAGGATTTTTCTGGATAATCATAAGTCACAGGAGAATGCATTCACGCATATCAAAGTGTGATGAACCCTGAAGCAATAGCATATACATGGCCAGTACTAAAATCAACCCGAAGACAGTCCTGACTACCTGTGCACCTGACATGCATCCTGCTGCTTTGAGAGGATTCATCTGAGGCATCTTTTTAATGTTCAGATTCTGTCCTGGCTTTCTGGGCTAAGTCACTGCAAATTCTGTTGATTGGCATGCAGTTCAGCTTCTAGCCAGTGAGATGAGAGAAATAGCTTGCAATTCAAGGCAGTTTTATAAAGCTCAGAAATACTTTTCAATGGCTGCAATAAACGTTCTGAAAACAATGGCAAAACTACATTGAGAAAATGTTGTCAAAGCTTCATCATAATGACCTGATACAGGCTGAATTTTTAATTTAAATAACAAGCTAAAGCAATTTAGGAACTTTACGAGGAGTAAATGAAAAGATAAATGGCACTTGTTAAAGACAAGAAAGCAGCTGCTTATCAGAAAACAGACAGGGAACACACTGAGCTTCCTAAGCCATCGACATAAACTGAAGAAGTCAACAGAGGCAGAATCTATGTATGGAGCAACCACACCAGCTGGCTGAATTTTGGCAAGCGTCATTCCATAAAGCAGACCTCTGCCACATCCAACTTGTTGGTAATTTCCCAGGTGGCATGTATTCCTTGTTAAGATTGCCTAATTTCAATGACTGAGTATTATGCCAGGAGAAATTAGTGTTGTTATGTGTCAGTCGTGGTTGTCCCTCATAGTCTGCTATCTCAGGTACCATTGTACTATATCCATCGTACTGGGCTTCCACCCCAACAGCTTTCTAGCTGCTTGTTCATACTTTGGATTGGCTTTGGGTTAGTGCCTACGTTTTCCCCTTGGCTGTTAGTGTCCTTGTTTTGTTGCTTTGTATGAAGAAGTTAATACTATTTGAGCATTGTTTACTATGCATGAAATTTTGTCTCTTTGCCACATTGCTTACAGTGTTTTACAGTTTTTGTGGCATTCTAAGGAAATCAGAATAGCAAGTCTGATATCAAGAAGCATTTGGGGATTCACAGATATCTCCATAAATACCTTCATATCTTCTCTAGGTGGTTCAGCTAATAAACCCAGTTTCTTTTTACTCTCCCTTTCTTTGTTCTCACTATGGCTATTCAGAAGAATGCAGAAGCTTTGCTCATGTTCTCCCACTGTAGCAGCAGGCTGGAAGCATGAGTATGACATCACAAGGAGGACAAGCTGTGAATTTAGCTTTCCAACAAAGCAGGAGTAAATGAACTTTTAACCCCCCACTGTCCGTCCGTCCCCCAAGATCCTGGTCATAGACAAATGTCCATAGTAATATAGTGCAGTAAAAAGAACGACCGGTTATGTGCTATGAGCAGCTCACGTCGTTTTGAAACAGTAAGCTTAATTTTGATCTCAGAGATACATTTATTGCACACTGAGGACAGGAAGGCATGTAAATTCCTAGTTTTCCAGGTGCTCTCACACAAATGTGCGCACAGATGTGTATCATATTCAGAATGATTACTTGATCCAAAATATTTCTAACCAACTCCTATGAAAGAACAGGTGTAGTTTAATTGCACGTAGCAAGTGTGAAGAATAAATTGTTAAAAGAGATAAAATAGCAGCATGCTATCAGGTACATTTATTGTGTTTTAGTGATCTCAGGCATCTGTATTACACTGGGTGAACTGCTTAAATAAGAATAAATTTAATTAGAACACCTTAGTTTTAACACATAAATTGAGAAATAGGTGACTGTGTCAATGTTATTGAGTCTAGTGGGAATTCTAGCATTGAAGATAGAATGGCAAGAAACTATTCCATCTCCAGTGAACAAACACATTGAAAAATAACTGGGAAAATGAAAGCAAACTGACAGTGCAATTGTAGAATTTTTTTCCTTGATATTCCAGTGATGTTAGGAATCAATTTTTAATCTAGCATGGAATAAGTAAATTTGTAAAGTATATATATATTTTTCCAAGCCGTCAGTGTTTCTTGGTTACTTACAGAGTAAGCTTGTCAGAGCATGTCTTTGGAGAGTCCTAGTGTATTGTGCACATTCTATTATCCAAAGAATCATAAAATGCAAAGATATATCAACTGATAGATCATGGGATTAGGAACCCTAAAACTACTCTCCATAGCATTAGAACAGCTAGTATGAAATGAGCAACAAACTCTGCAAGTAGAACTGTTCATAAATACACAACGAATACAGAATGTATTTTATGCTAAGGACTATGAAGGTGACAGAAAATTTTAAATCACATAATGCAATACTCCATGTGTTTTCCACGGCATGAGATGATGCTCCAAATAACAAGTAGCAGGATTTCTGGAGTTCCTGAGAGAAACCTGCTTAGCTGAATTTTAGGATGCTTTGACCACACCCTTTATAACTAGAATTATAAAGAATTTAATTTAAAAGATAAAGAATTTAATTTAAACACCCAAACAGTAAATTTTACAAAGCTTTAATTGCATTAGGCATGATGTCTTCGGAGAAGCCTTGTGTGAGTCAAAAAGAAAAAGATTTAAAATGTTATAAAATTCTCTAATTATCTTCATCAGTTGCCTGTCTCTTGAGAGCTTCGAAACCCCAGTGGCTTTTCCAGGGCATCCTCCTGAATATAAGAGCTATACTCCTTCAATCATGTAATGGAAAAAAATACTGTGTTATTTAGTATATGACAAATAACAACCAATTCAGCTCAGATTTCAAGTACTGAATATTACATAACACTGTTCAGGAGAAATAAATGTGGAAAAATTAATTAGAAAATTATAATCATGATTAAAAAACAAGGTAAAGTGTCCTCTTGCAAATGTTATGCAAGCTTAAAACCAGGATATTCACTGGATATATACTTTGTGATGAATTATTTGTCTGTCCCTGCTTTGAAGGTTATGTTGCATCAATTAATGGGCATCAACAGAGGGAAAAGCCAATTATGGGATCAAAGATAGGATATCATATTCCAAAGGGAAGCTGATCGTATTAAATTGCTCAGAAAAAGCTTACAAGGGTGATGTAATGGCAGTGCTCTGTTACAATGATGGAGCTGAACAGAAAGGATAATAATGGCCAGAACTGGGAGGGCGGGGGGGATCAAACTGATGAAAAGAGGGGAAATATCTAGTACACTCTGTTGAAAATAGTTGGTGTTGTTTAATTCAATGGATCATGGACAGTATGATTACTAGTGCTTGCTGGTTCAAAGGCACTCATGGAATTGACTGAAATTGTGATCCTAGAAACAAAAGGGAAAATAACAGCTTTTAAACAGTCTATCCTGTATTCTGAAAATTATTTTCCTATATATTCCATCCATGCATTTCCTACAAGGATTATAATACGTGTCTTTATGACAACTTAGAAGCCCAGAGAATTGCAAATTTGGGTAGCAGCAAAGTAAAATGTGAGGTACAGCTTGCCCCATCATATAAAAATAACCAAGTTCTGTAACGTTGCAACTCTAAGCCAGTTGCCCAGTGAAAGGCTGCAGCACTCCACTTCCTGGGGCTCAGACTTACCCTGCGTGGTTAATGCCACGCAGATCATTAGTGCTTGATGCAGGTTGATCATCCTGGTTCCCACAGTCCTAGGTTGGACGTTTTAACCACATCTCACGGAAGCCTACCATCAACAACCAGCTATTGAATTTCTCATGTGGTTTACTTTCATGCAGAAGTATCCTTTCTCTTTTCCAAAGAATTGGCTATAAAGTAATTGCATGTTCTAAATCCAATTATTTTGCAAATGAGAATTTAGTTAAAACTTTCTAGGCTAGCAATTATCATTAATTTTAATACCTCACTTGACTGTTGATATCAGAACCTTTAATTGTAAGTTAATGCTCTCTTTATCCAGTAGGGTCAAAGCTTTACATGTTACCTTTTGTCTAAAGAGCTTAAATGCACAGATGTTACTAATTTTAACCTCCACTTACCCTAATAGTAGAGTATCATGCTTGCAATACTAATAAGGGAACAGGGAAAAATAAGGGAGACAATCTCACCCATGATCATACCATGAAAAAGAGAAGGATTGGTTCTCTCATCACATTTATCTCAGCCTTCAATTCAGCTTTTCCATTGGTTAATATTAAGTTTGGGAATTCTACAGATCTTTGGAAAAATCTCTATAAGTGAACCAGCCCTGACAGTTAACTCTTCCTCATGATATTTGTTGCAGGTTGAGACTAGTGATCTGGGAGATGTATACAAGATTCGGGTCAGCTGTGATGATGTGCCAGGCTTTGAGGGTTGGCATTTGAAGTCTTTTCGCTTAGAAGAGTTACATACAAAACAAGAACTGAACTTTGACTGTAACTGCTGGCTCTCTCTTAATAGAGAAGACAAGGAGCTGGTGAAAGAATTCCCTGCAGTCAATGAGGACCAGAAGACTTTACCAGGTAAAAACACTGGGAAGATATAAACAATGTAAACTAATCTCTTGAAAAGAAATCAATGCTGCAGGTATAATATAGCACTCTGTCTGGATGTGATATCTTCAGTGGCTCTATTGCAACTGTATTCATAAATGCACTACAAAAATGCTGACCACTTAAGAAATTGTAATTTTCCAGTTAAGTCACATATTGGCTTTCACAGTTGCTAAATCTTCTGTATGATTCTAAGTGTGCAAAACTGAACAATATAATTATACTTTTTAAAGATAAAGCACATGTTCAAAGCCATGGAAATGATTTATGTTAGACTTACTATTGAATTACTTAGCCTATAATAGCTTTAGTTACTAACACAAGTATCAGAAGTAAGCCTCATTGTACAAGAAAAGTTTTTTATTTGTTTTTCCCTAAGGACCATTTTTTGACACGCTGAGAGTTTCAGAGTATATTCAGAGATACACTTGGAATGTGAAGACCTATAGAAGTACCACATTTGTTCAGACAAGTTAGCAGTTACACATGAGATAAAAGTAATTAGAGACATGACTGCTTTTCTAAACTAAAGTTCCAGAAGTTTTGGTCCCTGAATACCTCAAATCTATTCATGACCTAAAAAGAAACTGCAGCATTATGCTAGTTAAATGTGAATTCAGAACAACTGTACATTAAAAAATAAATTTGGAAAAAAAAAAGGTTATTCTTTTTGTATAAGTATGAATATATATGCAATTTTTTTATCTTCCTCAGAAGAAAATCCAATCTGACTGTGTAGAAGTGCATTTATACATGAACACGATAGAGGCAAAAAGTTTATAGCTCCTGTCATAAATTAATAAGTGCATTTTCTAAATTTTTATGCTTATGTGTCATGTCCTGCATTCAGATGCTATGCTATATGTCTCTGCTATTCTAATTTCCATAAACTTTACACAGCGTCTTATTCTTTGACCTGTGATGGTTATTATCTACTGCAAAGATAATTCAGTTTCTAACAGTCCCTGAACAAACTCAGATAAGTTCTTATTTTCCAGATCTTTCACAGTAAAATAGAATTGCACAGAGTTTGTCTAGGTATTAGTAACTCTAAGCTGCATAAGTCTAAATTGTCCAGGTCCAATTTCCTCTGAATGTCTAAGGAAATTAATGGAAAGTCTTCATTGAGCTTAGCATGAAGAGATCAGATTCATAAAAAGTAACTTATTTCAATCTGTGTAGCAGATTTTTTTGTAGCTGCAGAAATAAAAACAAGCAGTAGCCTTATTAACTACTCTGTGTTGCTGTTTTAAGTGCATCTTGTTCTTAATCAGCTTTATGTAAACTTTTTTTTTTTTATACAGTCTTTAAGTATATTGTCTCTGTACATATTGGAGACCACTGGGAGGCAGAAACTTTTGCAAATGTTTTCATCACTCTCTATGGAAAAAGAGGGGACACAGGTATGAGGAAACTTCATACATCTTTAGCAAAAGGAAGAAAATTTCAAAGGAATAAGGTAATGGCACAAAAAATGCTGTCTTACATGTGAAGGGGCTAGTACTATATTGCATCACTTAATGCCTGCTCAGCACGAGCAAGAATTTGAATGTATCTTTCAGATATTCACAGCAGAACAATGCCAGTGTTATTTTCTTCCTGTACAAGAACATCCCCAGATGATAATAAAGGCTTCATATGAGCACAAAGAAAGTAGGGGAGAACCTCTGTGATCATGCTGCTTACATCTTCCATTCCAAATGGAAGAAGTAATTCTTTGTTGCCAGCACAGGTAGCAAAGAATTAAAAATCAATGATTTGAAATAAGTTACAGAAATTGCTGTGAGACTTTGGCAATCGATGTTTCTGTAACCACAATCCTACATTAAACACTGTCTTGTCAGTAATTTTAGACAAAAGACAAGAATTCCATTTAAAGAAGAGAATACACATAAAAACAGTGTTTCTAGATGACCAATAACAATAAAATTCTTCTCTTGTGTATCAGGCTTTCCTATGAGAGGTTCACTCGCTGAACATTGTTTGGAAAAGTTCACTACCAAGATGTACGTTGTCAAGGAGAGTCTTAGATTTCTGTGAAATTGTTGCATTAGATAATTACCACAACACTTGGTAGGGTAAAAGTGGAATCAGTAACAAATAGAGAGAATTTCTAAATTTTGTTTCATAGAACCACAGAATGGTTTGGGTTGGAAGGGACCTCAAAGATCATCTAGTTCCAACCCCCCTGCCATGGGCAGGGACACCCTCCACTAGACCAGGTTGCCCAAAGCCCCATCCAACCTGGCCTTGAACACTTCCAGGGAGGGGGCATCCACAGCTTCTCTGGGCAACCTGTACCGGTGCCTTACCACCCTCATAGTAAAGAATTCCTTCCTAATATCTGATCTAAATCGACCCTCCTTCAGCGTAAAGCCATTACCCCCAGTCCTATCACTACATGCCCTTGTAAACAGTCTCTCTCCAGCTCTCTGTGTATATGTCTGGGCTATGCCTATATAAAGAAGATAGAACTGTACCATAAGTATTTTAATTTACCTTCCTAAAATGTCTTAATTAAGAAAGTTAATGATTTCTGCTTATAATCTGGCTGTTGGGTCCTGGCTATTGTTAGAAAAAAAAAAAAATCAATGTTTTTGTCATATGACAGTACTTTTATTAGTAGTAGCAGAAAATCTACTTCTCCAATATTTTTATTTAAAAAGTAGCAGACACAACATGTAGGAATTTGGCAAGTACTAAATTTTTTAGAGATCACTTTGCTAATATCTTCTTTTTACATTACCCTGTCATCTGGTTTAGTAAATTCCTACTATTGAATTAGTATTTATATGGTGTTAATTGTAATCCTAGACATTGCTGTTTAAATTCCAGTTATTCATAAGCTTGTTGACCTTCATAATCTACCATCAGGTCCATTTGGTCCTAGGCTGGGCCATATATAGAACACTTGGCTTTCTGACAAAACAAGAAATAATTTAGTGTGGCATATAATTTATTTCTTTGCATTTCACGTTTTTCCTTATCTTGTTGTTTTTGTTGTCCCTATTCTCATCCCTTCTTTTTTTTCTTACTCTGCCTTCTCCACTCTACTTCCCATCTCTTGTCTTTTGCTCAAATTGTTCTCCACCTTTACCTTAACTTCCTACTTTCTGTTGTTTACTCTTTTCCCCATTTGCTGTTTCCAGTTATTTTCATTTTGTAGCAAAAGCAAAAAGACAGGATTTTCTGACTATTAGAGAAGAATTTAGAAGCTGTCTTGGAGTGAACACACTCTTTTTAGATTTCTAAATTTTCTTTAGGACTGTTAATATATATCTAGGTTTGTATGATAAATTTTAGAAATTAGAAGTACCCTGAAAGATACAAATGTGATTAGAACCCAAATCTTGTCATAACTGTTTGACTGTCAGAAGGGTGAGGTATATGCATTTTAATGTAACATGAAATGATTTTTGAAATGATCCATATTGTCCAAAGATCAAATGAAATTACAATGCATTGTTAATGATAAATGTGGAATTCAATGTTAGGTGTAACCAGTGTGTTCTTTCTCAGACTCAGAGGGGAGATGTTATGTTAAATATTAAAAAAAAACCCCTACAACTCCCTCCAAAAAAAACCACCTACACCAAAAACCCCACAAATTTTAAATCCTCAGCTGAATCCAGGACTACATTTTCCCTGAGGTTCAAGAATATTTGGGTCCAAACTGTGTTTTATTAAGTATTTCCCTTTTTTCCAGGTGGATTCATTTTTGGTAGAAGCTGTTTCTCTGAGTTATTTGCAAAAAGTGGTCATAGGACATGATGGAGAAGGCTACGGGGCTGGGATGTACCTCAAGATGGTAACAGTCAAGGAATCACAAGACTCAGACGAAGAATGGGTCTTCCCATGGTGGAATTGGCTTGATACTCATCTGGGGTTATGTGAGACTGTTTGTGAGGTTATGACAGTTGGTAAGCTCTTCTGCAAAACTGGCCTACCTGTTTATATATATATATATATTTAAATATATATATTTAAATTTGGCTACAGCTCTTTCAGATCTCTGTAGTAGCTTTCTTTCATGGAAAAAGTGAATTTTCAGTTTGATCTTACTATTACAGAAAAACCACATCTGGTAAGGTCAAAGTTAATAAAATTCCATCCTGTCACTGTGTTGCATATAGAACACTTGCCTTCCAAATTAAATATAGCACATTGCAATGAAAGATTTAAAGCAGATTAGAGTTTGGGATGTGTGCCTTCGGTGGAGATAAATAGCTCAAGTTTTATGCACTAGTTTTCAGGTAGATTAGAATCTCATCTGAAATCCAGAGAAAAGTTACTTTAGTGAAATGAACCTAGTCTTTACCTGTGGTATTATTCCACATCACAAAGCAACAGTTCTGGTATGCACAGTTTCTGCTCATTTCAAGCCTACTATGCCACAAGTTGCGCAAATCTAAACCTGGGTGTATTTGGCAAAAGAACATTTACAGCAGGATCTTTGGCCATTTAGAACTAGTAGAAAAGATTCTTTCCTTCAATCCTGTGAAAACAATTCCATGTAAAGTAAATGTTTGTCTGGACAGAGTAAAACAGATTAAAACTATAAAGTGCCCATGATAGATATGCAGGTACTCCATTGTGTGTTTTTTTCTGAGTTGTAGAAAGTACATTTTACTGAGTAGTTCCTTTCCATTAAATCATTTTCATATCCCATAGAATCGTTAAACCAGAGTGAAAATGAAGGATAACAGCAATTAGTAAAGAAAAAGAGAGGGAGATAGTAATATTGATCTTCTGAGGATCTGGCAAATATTTTTGTGTGTTTATTATAGGTTTACCTGTCAGTCTCATACTATTACAGGACATGTTATATTGCTAGGGAAGATCTAGTTACGAGTGGAGTTCATTGGTATTATTCATTTTGCATTAGGTGCCTACATGCTACACATGGCTGGTGCTTCTAAAAGATAAATTGGTTTTAGTAACATTGATTGCTTTTTAAAGAACAATTAGACCTCTAAAAGGTGACTGAATGTTCTCTTAGTAATTACTTACAAACATGACAAGGAAATACCTTGGCATCAAGAAAATACCTCTGAAATGAAATTCTAAACACAGAAAAACCATTAAGCTGTTAATTTCTTGGCAAAAAAATATAATAAAGGTATTGATGTGTTATTCTTAGTGGACTGTTGCTATAGATACAACATAACCTGCAAATAGAGCTTTATTTGTGTACTGTAAAGGCTACGGTCCTGTTACATTATGCCATTCTCTCATGCTGTCATCTTTCCTCTTTCTCTTTGATCATTTTTAAAGGTAAGAGATTGATTTCTAGTCCTAAACTGCCTGAAATCAACATGAAGTCATCAGGTCTCTGGATAATGGACATCACTGGATCTGACTTGAGCAATGAAGTGGATCCAATACGCCTTTCTTTTATCTTCTATGGCAACCTGAAGCACAAAAAGTTGCCGCTTCAAGTTACTGGAAAAGCAATTCAAATCAAAGTACTTCAACCTTTCTCTATTGAAAGAAAAGCCTAAGAATCATGTAGCTGATAACCCTCTTAATTCTGAGATAAATTGTTTCTTTAAACTAAACTACTAAATTGATTTTTAAGTCCTCTGTGTAGATTGGCACAGGTCATCATTTTTGTTTGTGGGTAGTAACACTGTCACTTGAACAATGTCTTTTGAATGAGCAGATTCTTCCAAAGTCTCATACTGAGAATGCTTAAGTGAGTGAATTGGTCCCTTGGTGCATATCACAGTATATACCATGCTGCAGGTACTGATTTACAGGCTTTGTTGATCTCACAAGAGTAAGTAATTTGTAAATGTAGAATGTGCCATGGGATGCTATAGAGCTTTGGGGGATGACGATGGAGAAGAAAGAGTCATAACAGAGACAAAACTTGCAGAAAGTTCATTTTTCTCTTTAACGTAATTTATTTATCCCTGCCACCATGTTTCTCCAGGCTAACTGCCTTTTCTTACGCCTGTCATTACCACTTTCTTTTTCCTCTTGATCAGCTCCTTTTTACCCACAAGTTTTCCCCTTCTTTATTCAGTTCTTCTTCCCTTCCACCATTTGTCTTTACTTCCTCCTATTGCTCATTAACTGAAATGTTAACAAGTGTCTGAGGTCCATTTTCACTGAATTCTGGTCTGCTTCTTTTCTCAATGCTATTGGGAATCCCAATGACAGATGATATTACTTCCCTCTTGTAGCTGTAATTCCTTCTCAGTGACAATGCTGTGTTACCCTTCTGCTTTTCTGGTTTTTGCTCTCCATGAAAGACCAGTTCAATTGAATTTGGAACTGTCCTGAAAGTAAAGACTTGCAGACACCTCCTCTGCTTCAGGAAGTCCCTGAGACACAAAGTCCTGGAAGTGAGGAGAACATTCAAAGCAAGTGTGACTACTACTTGTCCTGTTCTTGTGCTGCTTGTTCTATCCTTCTGTCGTCCTTTGTGGGTTTTGAGGATATGCTTGAATCTTGTGAGAAAAGTGGAAGTTTTACCCTTGATTGGATCCTCAGCCTTAGTTTTAACCTTGATCGGTTCATCCTGCAGCTGCAGAAACAAATATATAAGGCAGGACTGAGAGAATGGGAGCAAGTGGGCAGACAGGGAAGTGGGAACTTCACAAGCCAGCTTTGCCTCAGAGAAATGAAGGCACATCCTGAAAGATGTTTCTTCAGGACTGACTGCTGGAACTGCCAAAGCAGGTAGCAAGAGAAAATCAAGGGGAAGGAAAAAAAAAAAAAAAAAAAAAAAAAAAAAAAAAAAAAAAAGGTGAAGAGAGTCCTGGCAAAAAGCCAGAAGAGTGAGTGAAAATATGTTACTTTTAATTTTGGGGTTCATCAGAAAGCAGCCTTGGAGTTGTGAATGAAAAAACGGATTCCTGGTTCTTCTTCCTACTAGTCAGGTAAATTGAACGTAATAATTGAACTAAAGAAATAATTGGCTGTTTTTTGATGTTCCTCTTTAATGAAAGAGGAACTAAGCAGACTAGCCTAGGCCATAAACATGATCTAAAATGAGGAGCACCCAAGAGGTTTTCTAAGTTGTTTCCAATAACTTCTGTTAAATATAAAGAGCTAGTATGAAACTGGAAGTGCCCTGTCAGAGGAAAGGCTGAAGTCAGGTCACATGCGCTTCTGGGCAGTATTTGAAATGAAAGAGCAAGGGAAAGAATGCAAGAAGTAGAGAATAGGAACAGGAAAAGATTTCTGTTTGTTCTCTTCTTTTTCCCTTACAGGGAAAAAATATTGGTTTAAGAGCAATACTTACAGTTATCTAAGGCCTCCTCTACTTTCACTTAGTCAAACAACGGTATGTCATATTATCCCCTGTAGAACTAGATTTTTTCTCAAGCATGAATGCAAGAAGATGAAGATTTTAATGGAGAGCTTCTATATGAAAAAATGATGTAGGGTGAAGATGGAGGATCCCTTGGATGTTTCCTCAAAATCAGAATAATTCTCCCTCAAATTTATAGTTAATTGCATTAATTGTATTAATAAGTATTTCTAATAGTGTTCAAAATTTTTAAAATTGACTGAAGCTTTGGTGCCTGCAAATAGTCTACTGAATCAGTGTAATATATATGAAAATAGTGCCTTATTCTGTGTACAAATTTCATCAGTGACTGCCATCACTCATTCCCTGATATCAAACCTCAAGCATCCCATCTCCTCATTCATGTTAGTAAATCAATTTTGTATTGATTAGAAAGGGGAAAAATAGTAGCAGTTATAAATCTGCCCCAATTCTTTAACTACTGAAGTTTGTTCAACTGTTGCGTACAGCTGTCAACTCCATTGGATCTGCCACAACTAGAATGAGATCCATTTATCTTCTCTTTCTTCTCCTCGCACAGGATGAACTTGCAGATATTGGCTTCATATACAAAGTTCAGGTAACTGGCCCACATAGCGAGCTAAAACAGCCATGGCACTTAGATTTACTGCATATGAAGCACACAGCCACAAAGGAAGAAATGTATTTAGCTTTTGACTGCTGGTTCAACCCTAATGAAGACAAATGTGTGGAACTGCCAGCTCTCTATGCAGATCAGGAGCCTTTGCCTGGTAAGCCAAGTCCTTTTTTTGTTACTGGGGTCAGGATCTGTCACTGGAATACCAGTATATCTCTTTTGAGGCTAAAATACTGTGTGAGGTTTTCCACAAGAATTTGATATTAAGGAAAATGATGGTTTTGCACATGCATTTATCACAAAAGAAAGCGGAGAAAACAGAAATCGTTGCTATCAGGCTTATGACAGAAGCTGTAACTGCTGGCACCAAACATAGGATTTGGTTTATTTCATGTTCAATAATGTTCCAGTTTTAGATCTTGATTATTTATTCTCTCTTCAAATTAATGCTATGTCAGCCAAAGATTGTGCAAAATATAATCTACTGTGTGATATTACCCGAATCTTCCTATTCAAAAGGAAATGTATGTGACCTAGAAACAGTGAATTTTTTAAGAATTAAAGAATTGCAAAGACCCCATACAAAACAAAGACAGAATTTTTAAAATGTGTTACAATTAACTGGCAAAGACATATCCAAGAATTTCAATTACATGAGTGTTTTATTGATGTTGATGAGAAATTTATAGCACAGCAAGTCATATTCCACAAAAGTGTATACTAAGTTGCCTGTTTCTCTGCTGTTAGTAACACATGTGAATTGTATGATGCCGGAGAGATAATAAAGTGATTTCTCCCAATCCCCCCCCTCCCCCTGCCCCCCAGGAATATGGAGAGGAACAACCTATTGCATACTGATAACTTGATCACCAGCTATTTAAGAACAGGCTTCCCATCTATCCAGCTCATTAAAATAAAGAGGATTGATGGGGATAGTAAAGATCATATATTGAAGCTTTTAGTGACAGTTAAGAGGTTTATTGCTACAGGCTATAGTACAAAGAGTGTTCTGCTGAAACAGAAACTAATAGAAAAAGATGGAAGCAGCCCAGGAAAAGGAATAAAATATTTCATGTGAACTTCTGCACACTATTCTCTAAGGAGATTTTCCTAAATATTTCATCCCATTTAAAGTTGAAACTTGAACAAATAAAACACAGAAGACCTTTTAAATCTCTGTTTTTGTGTGGGTTTGCATAATTTTAAACAATTAGTAGCCTTATATTGATCTACTGAAAAAAAATTAATTTAAGGTTTTGATCTGTCAGATTCAAAATAACATTGGATGCTGGATGTAATTGAATGTTTAAAAAATATCACTGTCTACTCTACTCACCTTTGATTCTTAGTTGCCGAACATTCATTTAAAAACAAAACTGATTCAATGGGCGATCATGACAATAGCCTCTTGCATTCCCCACAGTGGTTTTTTCTATTTATTTTACTATTTTGTAGAGTAGAAGTTTTGCAGAAGCATATTAAAACAAAGTCCCTGTCAGTTAAACCTAACAGCTCTGAAATACAACACTCTACCCTGCCCCATTTGCATTCTCATCCCTATCATCTTAACTTTCCCTGGAGAACCTGGCAAGCTACAGAGGAGAGTGGTAAAGAAAAGGTCTTGAGAGCTCCAGCAGGAGACGAGGAGTTCATTTGATAGTTCATTTCCTCCCTCACAGCTTTTCTTATTATTTCCCCTCCTTTTGGAAAAATTACCTGCATTGCTTGATTTCATTACAAAACTAAAATCATAATGGTGTAAAAGGTTTAACTGTAACTCTAACTTGGAAAGGATGTCATTGCATCATTTAACCTGTTCACCCTTGAAAGGCTATTGAGAGTTCTGTGGGAAAATGTTACTGAATTATCACAATAAATGATATTTGAATACATAGTACATAGTAAATTCAACAACAAAAAAAGGCAAATTCAAAGCAACACCTTCTGTCCTATCTTTAATTCATAGGTTTTTTCCCCTTTTTAATGAGCATTAGGTGATCACTCTCAGTTTCGCAAGATTTTGGCTTACATCTGAAATAGAGCTTTTATAAATAGAATTGGGAAGAGACAAAGAATAGCAAGGTTGAACAGAACATCTTATTTTAGTAGGGTTGTTTTTTTTTGTTCTTGTTGGGGTTTGTTGTTCATCTGGTAGTCAGAATGGTCTCAAACTCACCCTAAAAGCTTTTACCCCATTTCCCTTCATCTCTTTTGTGTTATGTCTTCCTTCATAGGGGTTACTTTGTATATTTTTTTCACTTAACTAATGGAAGTCCTTTCTCTGATCCAAAACCTTTGAAAATCAATGGGAAATATTTGCTGTGACTATACTGAGCTTTAAATTATGCATCAATAAATTCAGCAGATTCAGGTGAAAATACTGACTCAGCAAAAGCATTAGATATGTTTCTAATTTTCAGTGTGTATCTCGTTTGAATACTACTTGTATAATTAAAGCTAAGCTCATGATTAAGTATATTGATGTTTCTGGACAAAAGCAATAAAGGTGATTGTGAGCACTGTGATTTCTAATCCATCTTATATGAGTGATCAGATCTGTGGATCAAACTCTTCTGATCTTCTTCACACAAATAGCCTTTTGACTTCAATGAACCTGCTTATATGACCAAGGTATACAGTCAAGACAACACTCTAGATGAATAACACAGAGTCTTGCCTTCATATCCTAATTCCTCTAAAAGCAAAAATGTCCTTGGCTAAATGCCAAAGAGTCACCGGGACAGCTCATGTACTTTCAATTATCTGGATTTCCAGCAAGAACAAGTCTGCGTAGCCACTCTGAATCTAGTGCAACTGTGTTGTCTTTCACTTTGGACTGTATATTTAACTGCCTTGAAGAAAGGAATGAAATATGTTAGGGCCCTCGTCTAGGAAAACTCTTGGTTAATTCTTATTATCAAACATGAGTGATGCTGTCAATTACAAGTACTTTCCCAGCTCTTGGTTTAAAGGATTTAAAAAAAAAAAAAAAATCCCAGAAGGAAGTCCGTGAAGTAAATTGTGCTGAAGTGAAACAGTTACTTTTCAGAAGACAGGTTTCTCAAATGTCATCCCCACGTGGTAAAAGATGAAGACAAACAAAGACATTTCAGAAGTTTATTGCAATGAGCACACCTTTATTAGCAGACTGATACAGCCCTTATTATTTAATGATTCATTTTAGATATTAATTTTTTAACCAGTATGCAAACCCACCCTTTAAACCCTTGTTTCAGTGATGTGACCTTTTTATTTTAAACATATAAAGAAATAGCTATATAAGATGTCACAATATTTGAATTCAGTTCTTTTGATTATAACAGCCAATATGAATAGCATCAACTTGTGAAAAGAAGGGGCTGTAAGAAAAGCTTAAAAATAAATATCCTCAGAACATTATTTTTTTTCTTCTCCCTGTTTTCCTATCACCTACGCATGAAAATAAACAACAGCTTTAGCTTCTGGGTTCTAACAATCATTCTTAAACCTACTAGAAATTTCTCATAATTATATCTTTTTAAAGGATGTACAGTTTGGTTAAATTGGGCCATTTCTATGTTAGAATAAATTTGATTCAAGAGGGAAACTGTACTGAAAATATCAGATGTTTCCAAGATGTATACTCAGATACTCGTGTATCCTGTGATGTACTTTAGACTGAAGGATGTAAATCACACTTGAATAATGTGTATTTCAGTGTTTTCTGTCTGGTATTCTCAATTGTGAGACTGAAAATGCTTCTTAGTTCCTCCTTGATTTCATGTCTGTCTAAAGCACTGTTTCCCTTCTCTGCACACACTTTTCCTGTGAAAGCAGACGTTGTACAGCCAGCCACGTCCCAGGTCGGGACAAGTGGCAGAGTGAGGCTGGAAGACTTTCTCCAGCACGTAACTGTCACATAGTCTAGATGTTGTCCATATCTGCTTTACTGCGCCAGTGATGAAGGCTGTGCGAGTCGGGGCTGAATGGTTTGGAGGAGTCAAAGATAGCTCAGTACTTGTACAATGTTGGATTTTAAGGGTGCTCAGTCCTTTAAAAAAAAGTAAAAATAAAAAATCAGTCTTGAAGCTTATGACAAAAAAAGTTTAAGACATTATATATGTATTCTTAAATACATTCTTGGTAGGTTTGCATTGCTTATTACTCACATCCTGAATGTTATTTTGCATTTTATAGTGGGTAAAAATGGTTTTCTCCTCGTGAAAAATCTGAGAAAGGTGTGTTTTACAAACCTGTGTTGCTGCAAGATAATGGCTTTTTTTTATTAGGCTGAAGGAATGATTCTTGTGGTTGGAAGTAGAGGAACATTCAGACCATCTAAGTTTAGACTCATAACTTTTAGCATTTATCCCTCGAATATGTGGGAACCCATCATACGTGTTTTCTACAGCACCTGCCTTTCCCTGATGACTATGTAAGGATCATATTCCTAATATATCCACCAAAGTTAGATTCCTGAAGTGACAGCACCAGCATGATACAATTGAGCACAGATTTGTTATTGTAAGCTCAGTAAGAGCAGGCTTGCAATGCTGGGGGGGGGGGGGGGGAATAACCTCCCCCAAAACCCTTCTTATTTTTCCTGGGCTCCTTGTTAAAATGATGCAAATAACTACCAATATCAAGACTGTGACCTGCTTCTGTTCAAATATTTCCCTGTTTCCATGATAAACTCAGGGGCTAAAATAGATAATAAAAAAAATTAACATAGGAGTTTTCCATGAAGTTTCTTCAGAATTAATACAATCTGGTCTCAACTACATCACTCCCCTGTATATTGTCATAAAGAGGCAAGGAAGCAGAAGTTCCACATAGTGGCCACAGATGTCTCTTCTAATTGCCATACAATGCCCACAGCTGAGAAAATCAGGAATGCTTTCCTTTAAACTCAAATTTCACTTAGCTGATCTGTATTTGTGCGTTATTATACAGTTTAATGGAGGTTCTGATACAAAATATGAAGAGGGCTTATTTGGGGGGTTTTGGGGTTTTTTTTTGGGGGGGGGGTTGTTTGTTTGTTTGTTTGTTTGTTTGTTTTAAATATGAAGACATAATTATATGAGTTTAAAGCTTAAAACAATCAGGTCCCAGCTTTCTACTAAGCCACTTCGTAAGTGTAAGCTCTCATTTCATTTCAAGGAGAAAATGATACACACAGAGGGAAGGAAGGAACAAAGAAATATGAATAAACCTTCCAAATAGCATGTAAACATGAAGTATTTCTTAGAAAGGGATTCCCTACCTTAAAGGAAGGGGACAGTACATAGGAGATCCAAGCAGCTGGGGCAGTAGTGCTGATTTTTCTGGGAGAGGTGTCTGAGCAGAACAAAACTGTTTTCTGTGGATTGCCAAACATGGAGTTATGCAGCAGTAATGTGGTTTGGTTATGTATGTCACCAGGACTGAAGAGACCTGTGATCCCTGTTCTGTGGCACAGTATGGGATTCAGATGAAATTTGTAATGGTTTCTACCTGGGATTGGTATGTAATGCAGATGTTGGGCAAGAAGACAAGAAGCGTTTTCTCCTGCTGACTTTTTGGTTTTGTATGTGTATTTTTCCTGAAGTTGTGGAATACGCAATCCATTTGCACACTGGAGACTTGAAGAAAGCAGATGCCACTGGTGAGGCCTATCTTCGTATACAAGGAGAAAAGAGTGACTCGGGGAAAAGATGGCTTAATTCAAGAAACAGCCTGATCACTTTTGCTAGAGGGCAGGTAAAACAATGAGGAAAAATGTAATCAAATCTGTGTCTTTTACATAAAGCCTCTCATGGACAGAGTATCCAAAATTATAAAGTTCTATATTCCATATAGACATAATTTTCTCTTGTAACTAAAAGGTGATTGTCTCCATAGGTGACATGTTGCTTTTAAGCATCATCAGCATTGTGCAACAGTGAAACAGTTAAGTTGATGAAGTAATTCTGAGTTGGATTAAGTATACTCTAAGAGCTCTATTTTAATATTCCAGACTTTTAAGACCAGGGAGGTATCAATGCTTTGTTAAAATATGCCTGACTGATAGAACTGATAACATTTCTGCAGGATGTCTTGCTTTTGTACCTACTTTAGACCATGACCTTTTCTTGTTAACTTTCCTGAACACTAATGTCAGTGTTTGAAGCAGAGTTTTGTTATTTCATGTTCCCAGTTCTTCCACCCACTTATTGCTTTTAAACATGGTAAACATATTTTCGCTTTTTGAGGTTTAAAGGGCTTTTCCTAGAAGAGTAATTCCTGGAGTACTTATTGGCATAAGAACAAAGTAACTAAAACAAATTTTAGATCAAAAGGAAATATCTATGTCAGATCAAAAGAAAATGTCTAGCTGATACTTTACTAGACCCTACTGTTTGCTCTGAGTTTAGGTTTGGAAGATTTTTTATTTTTGTTTTGAGAGAATTATAAAATCACTGCAAAGTACATAGGAATCTTCTTCTGGGGTGGGCAGGGAGGAGTATTTAATTGTCAGCCAACCCAGATTAGTTTGTTCTCTGATGCAGAAATCTAGAGAAATCTGCTTCCAATATGCTTCATTTATTCTTTAAACGTACCTCTGCTTATTTTATCTGATTTTCTTTTTACTGCTAAAGATTCTAGAAAATGCAATGGTTTTTGTATGAAAACCAAACTAAATCTTCATTAGTCATTATGTCCTCTGTTCCTATATTTTCTTTTTTCCATTGTGGAAGAGAATATGCGTGTCCAATGTCATGTTTGTCAAGAAGTAATCAAACTGCTTGCTCAGACTTCACAAAATAAATCTGAAAATAACAATGACAGGATAGTAAGGCTCATCTGGCTTTAAGGAGTAATGTAGGAAATTTTATAGATTAATCTTTTTGGTCAGATAGATAATAATTATATAGACTATATCTTGAAGATAATACCTTATAGAAATCTAAACAGCAAGACTGCTTGCTGCAATGAATAAAGTATCAGTACAGACTGGAAGAGGGACTGATTCCTGTTTTTTTTTCAAAAAAATGAATTGTCCTGAGGTTTTTTTATTTATTTGTTTATTCTTTATTTTGTAAGAATGTATGTTAAATTTTCTTTAAGAATAAAACTTGTAGAGAAAAATACGTCAACAATACAACTGACTTCTGTGAATACTCACTCCAGTGGTAATATAACTCATCTGCAAATTCACAAGGATTTTTTCTAGATAATCCAGATTCTGTATCAGTTTTTGAATGAGCCTGTTCAGGAGGCTGAATCCTTCATCCGAAGCTTTAAAGGGCTTTTCTATATCCTGGGCTATATCACCCTCATCTTCTTCTTGTAGAAAAGATTTCGAGTAACAACTGTTTGCGTATTAATTCTCTCTCAGTTTTCTTTACTACAACTTGCCCTCCTAATTCTCTGCTCTTAGTATTTGCTCTTTTTTTCTAGATGACTCTTGTGATCAATACGGTTCTCACATTTAGCATGAAATTTTGTATGTCCTTGTACTTGGCAGCAACTATGGGAAAAATACAATGTTTTTATTGTTTGTTTTCAAACCTCTAAATTGGTCCCCAACTTTTGTCTTCAGATTGCATTTTCAACCCAACCTTTCCAAGACAACTGCATCTATTTGCAACAGGATAGCTCCTGAAGTCAAAAGAAATCACACAGTGTTGCTCATGGAGGTTTTATTCCACAGCTGATTTCCCCAAAGAATCCATTCATTTGTTTCCAAACCTCATTTCTTCAGGCCCAGTTCAAAAAACCCAAGTGCACACTTCAGGCAATGTGTGGTCCCAGTGTCAGTGTGCATACTTATGTGAGATTTGCCATTGATTATGAAGGAAGATCACCGTGCAAAGAATACAACAAACATATATATGCAAGAAGGTGTATATACTACAAAGATTTATAGTAGGAAAAAAAGGGAAGATTCCACGAGATCTATTCATCATGCAAGCATGCTGTATGTGGAAAATTTGATGTATTACAGAGATGATGTCAATGAAAAATCCTTATCCAAATAGCACAGTGGTTGAAACCTTCCCAGATACTATTCACTTCATTCCCACTTACCTGCCTAATTTCCACTAAATTAAGTGTGACTTTTAGTGAAAATGAAATTGCTCCAGAATTTCAGAATTATTAGACACCTATTGTTCATCACTTTCCTTGGGAGTTAGCTTCTGGATCAAAGTAACTTTCAACACAAGTAGTAATTGATCTGATTTGGTTATTTCAGTCCATGAAGGTACTAGAAATGAGCACTTTATTGCTAGTGTGTGTATCTGATGTTTCCAAAATTACTTCCTATTAAATACAGCAGCATTTTGAAATTAATAATTCATAATATTAACTGGATCAAAAAATATCAGTTATAGCATGTAATGTTTAATTATGAACTCAAAGAAAATGGAATGGCATAAACAAGATAAATTTGCTTCCATTGAGATACAAAACAATGACCAGACACACAAGGCTAAACTGATAAATATTCAAAAGCAGATACATATTAAGTTCAACTAAAATATTTTGATTATTTTCATATTGCAGGTGGATGTTTTCAAAATCAAAGCAGTATACCTTGGCAAGTTGAACCAAGTTCTTGTTGGATTTAAGAGTCTCAAAAAAGGTCAGCAATGTTTTCATTAATGTATGGTCATAGTAATGTAGATTATCAGATTTAGGAGAAGCTAGAACTTCAGAAATGTCTTAAGCTTATGCTTAAAAATCACAAGTGTTTCTTTAAAAGTTCTAGAAAATTTGAAATTGTTCTCCGTTTTCTGCAGTTCATTATTTCTGCTGGACTATACAGGTCAAGTATCTAGCTTGGATTTACTGCAATGTGCAAAGGATTCCTAGGAAATGTCACGACAATGTAGAATGGTAAAATTATATGTGAAACCTGTCTGCATAAAATTTACTATGTATTTATGAGTACAGTCAACAAAGCTTTTGTTTTTCAGCAAGCAATATGGCAACATGCTTTTGCAATTTTTGACATTTTTTTTCTTCCGCTCCATTTTTAGATGATGGACATTTTCATTTTAAAAGAGATTTTTTTTTGAGGACTAAATGCTTCTAGGTAAAGATAAGAACAGAAAATCAGTTCATCAGATTGGGAAGTGGAACATGGAAGAAAGGCCGTTCTGGCCTCATAGCTTTTTTTCTTCTAATCCATGAGAAAATGTGTTATTTTTTTTAAGAGATTCTGTGTATGTGAGATTAAGTGACAGATAAAAAGACTGTACTTCCTGCAGCATTTTTTTCTTGTCCTCCTTCTGACTCTACATGGAGTTAAAGAAAATTGCTTACTTCTTAAAAATAAATAACGTCCAGAAGCATCATGAATTGATATTTTCTTCAATACTTTGGCTACAATTTTGGCCCATTATTTTTTTAGAGGCAACAGAACAGAGATTCTACAGATAACCTACTTCTGCAGATAATGTTGATAATGGAGATAGGATTGTTCCAGAGTATGATAAGCTGTCTCTTGCTCTTTTATCTTTATCAAAAAAACAAGACTATAAGATGACTCTGTAGGTTAAACTCAGACTCAAAAAATAAAAACTGATTTGGAGATTATTTCCCATATATTTCCTACATGGTAACATTAAAATGAATGATCAAAGTTTCATTAACTTCACCAAGACTTGGAGTATAACCAAGTTTAGCAAGACTCAGAGGTCTGAGTTTTCAAATGCCTTGTTTCCAGAGAATCAACACAATAGTCTCAATTAAGGGAAAACCTTCAGCTGAAGTTTGTGCCTTATTAGGTAGCATAGCACCTCACTAGAAAGTAAATTGTGTGTTGAGTGGATTTTCTGATTACTAATGTGGTAGAAATCTGGATCCTTTTTCCTTTAGGACATTGATAATATTTCCTGTGGGGCACTTCTTGTGCCTAGAGATCTCGGAAACCTTTCTATCCTTTAGGACGTTAATAGATCTTTAAATCAAATCTGTCCTTATGTTTAATGTCACAAGATCTGTAAAAACTTTAAGACTTCTATACTGTGTTGAAAATTTTGGAGTGTAGGAGAACAGACAGAAAGACATATACACACAGGCAATATATTTTCAGAAGTCTTATTTCTTCAAGGAGTCCAGCAACAGAAAACATTTTATTGATTTTTCTAAAGATAGAAAATTATGACCACATACACAGAACATTTTGTTGCTTAAAAAGTATAAATTAATAATGTTCTGTTTATTTTCAATCAGATGAGTGGTTCTTGGAAAAAATTATTATAAAAGAAGTCCTCTACCCTTTCTCTGCACATGTTTTTGTTCACAATGACTGGATCAATAAATGCTCCAAGAAAGATTTTGTAGAAGTGGCAATTCCGCTCAAAGGTAATACCAGCAGAAATGTCCTTCACTTGCATGAATCACTACTGCATGGCACTGCAGAACAGAGCCAGTACAAGGCTACTTCACAGTGTAGGCAGAACTGAGCATTGGTACCCCAATGGTGAGGGGCAGGGGCCTCAACCAAGGTGAATCACACAGGAAAGAAGAAATTATGCCTGGGATGGAGAAGATGGAAACTGTAATATTGGAAGAGTCTCCTCTGGTAGCACATATCCTGTCCTTGGAACAACACAGAGAAGATAGGCATGGCCTCTGCATGAGTGTGGCATGGATTCATGAAGCAGCTGGCCTGGTTTTCTGCACCTCCATAGGGCTAGAATTAG
This sequence comes from Aramus guarauna, assembly GCA_013400195.1. Lineage (NCBI taxonomy): Eukaryota > Metazoa > Chordata > Aves > Gruiformes > Aramidae > Aramus > Aramus guarauna. The sequence continues at coordinate 191,093 of VXBL01008896.1, forward strand.
TAATGGAGGTTTTGTGGCTCTGTTGCCTGACTTGCCTGTGCTAAATCCAGCACTACCAGTCAATGTAATCTTGTATCTGTTTCTTTCACCGACTTATAACTTAGACGCGGGCTCTGAATATGTGTTTGTTTTCATTGCAGAAACATCTGTGACGTCTCTTCTCACAAAAAATTTTGATACTAAAAGCAGAGGACGGTGGCAAACATGGGTACACTGTACACAAGTACCAGAAGATGTTCCTGATATTCAAATTGTTGTATTTGGAAGAAAAGGAAAATCCCCTGCACAGAAAGTTCAGAATCTGAATGATAATCCATTTTTGGTTTGTTTCTTCCCCTCCCCCCATTCCCCGTCCCCCCTGTCCCCCAAATAAGTCTTACCAAATAGTTGTAGTAAAGTAAGAGCTGTAGCCAACATATGTGAAGTTGTGTGGAATGTTTTTTTGTTTGTCAGAGTTAATATTTACACCTCCATGTCTTAAATAGCACTTGGAGAACTTCTCACATGTGGGCGCATACATATAACTTAGGAAAGCTCTCTTGAGCAAATGCCAATTTTGACATGAAAAGTCTCATTAACTTTGATTAAGACTAGTAGGTCTTGCAGTAAGGCAATAAATAATGAAGCTATTCCATACTTCCCTTAAATTTCGCTTCTTAAACCTCAATTAATCTGTTTTCACTACATAGAAGCTGTGTCTCTTTACAATGAGCTTGGGCCTGGGCAAATATAAATTCTGATAGTTTGCACATGAAGTTAATGGCGGCTTCTGGACATGTGTGTGAACCTGGATCACCCCTTTCAAAAGGTTTTTATTCTTAAACATGGAAAAAAAAAGTCATTACCAATCTTTTGCAAAAAGGCAATATAAACATCAATTGCTTAACTGCAAACATCACTTGCTCAACTACTGCAAGATGAAAAGCTACAAGCAGCAGTGTACGATCTGACTTACGGAAAACAGCCATCCTTTGTTCTGAGCACTGAGAATAGACCCAATAGCCAGGGCTAAAAATCATTTTGAGTTCAAAATTTCAGTTCAAGTTTGAGAATGAAGATGTGAGGGAGAGGAGGTAAATAGGATAATAATATGAATTTGTCTTGGAAATATAGAATTAGTCATGCATTTCCTTGCTTGTCATATGTTGGCTTAGGCTCTGCAGCCAATTCTTCCAGTTAAAAATAAACATAAATGATGATACAAATGTGAGTCCAAATTAACTTGCAATCTTAGTGGGACTTCCTCACCCTAACATTAATGTCCTTGACTAGTATTTTTACTATTTTATTTATCTTTTAACCTGGCCTTAAAGTATGTCATCCAAATTGTTATATACAACTTATAGTTAATTTCTTTATTTATTTATCTTTCTGATAGTTGACTGTTGGTGATATTGGAGATATAATAAAAGTTTCCTTTGTGTTATCTGGTCCATGCTTGGGAAGAGGAATTAAACTTCACAAGGTATTCCATATACGCTACATATAAGCTTGTAATATTCTTTGCAATACCAGTAAATATCTTTTGTTGAGAGATGGATCGTTAGCTTTGCTTTGCACCACACTAGCAAGGGCACACATCTCTTGGCTCAGTTACCTGGTGTCTACAGATGATTGCCTACAGCTTCCAGATCTCTTTGTGGGCAGATCTACTCTGTTTGTACCTGCTGAAGTGCATACAGCTATACCTGTTCACTGATGTGCAGATCCATTCTGCATAGCTCATCATGACATGGAAGGCAGTGTTGTCTTCTGATGTTAGGAAATGTTAATCCCTGCATGGAAATACCAACAGTCTCCTGACACAGAGTAACCTATTTGTGGAAACCAATTAGGCTGATACTTTAGTATTTATTCATTACAACATGGTCATCAGTGGGCCTTGAACATCTGATTGTAGTTTAATATGTACTTAAGATCTCTCATAGAAAGGGATGGAGAAATGATTTAATACTGTCAGTCTTATGATTCAACCAGATATTAAATGTATACCTTTCCCCAGGGTGGGTAGGAAGATTGAATGGAAAGGTGTTTGGCCTGATAATACTTGGGCTTTGGCGAAATACTTAAACCTGAAGGTCAATGCAAAGAAAAATTGTGTCAATGAGCTCTGCCTGTAGGCAAGGGCCCAAAAAGCATTGTGGACATAGCGCTGAATTATACTGAAGTTACTAAAATTTTTTTTTTAACTGGGCCACACAGTACCTTAACCCTACTATGGATTTGAAAGATGAAAGGGTGATTCCCTAAATGAATAACCAGTCCAGAAACTGTTCTGATGGGAAATGCTAGAGATAGCTGCATTCCAGGCTAAAATTTGAATTGGTTTATGGTACTCAAAGGAACATTAATTCTGAGTTTATGAGAGCCTCTGAGGACAGAGGGTCAGTTTACATTGTTCATATTTTCTCCCCAAATGTGTGCTTTGTTGTCTAATTTTGTAGTCTCAGAATAGGCTACAAGAATGGAAAGAATATGTAAACAAAACCAGTTTCTCATTTAAAATATGCATCTCCAGGCCATTTGATAAAGCATTTAAAAAAATATGTTGACGCTACCCTCACTATATCCATTGTGTGATTATGTAATATAAGATTTCAGCCTCCAGAACTGGTGGCTCAAAACACAGCAGAAAATTCATACATGTAATATTCTGCTTTCTTTTCAAAGACAACTCTCTGCAAATGGCTAAGTGATTTTTGTTCATACTTTTAAGGACTTCAAAAGTTATTTAATAATGGGTTTATTAGTAGCTATAAATTGTTACAATCAACAGGAAGTCAATAGGTTGCTGTAGACCTATGTAATCTCTTCTACTCGTGCACTTACAACCCACAACAAAAGCCACAGTAACATATACTACTTGTGCCAGTAATATGCTTATAATATCTATCGCTCATTTATTAGTCTGTTTATAAATTATTTATACAGGGAACCCTAATCTAAAATGTAACAAGTTGATTTCGCTTTAATAGGACTCTGGCAGTGCTATAAAAAATAGAGGTGCTGTATAGAAATAGAAAGACTACAGGAGGCAGTCAGTATGTGTAAGCTCACTATGAATCAGTGGTCAAACCCAGCCCCAACTGAGAAGAATTCTCTTCCTTGCTTTCTACTTAAATGAAAGAACTAATAGCCAAAGTTTCAGAAATTTCCGATCACAGATGAAACTACAAAGGCCAAAAAGGAGATAAAGTCCCTATGCTCCTTTTGCTACTCCCTGTTTTCTCTATTGTGGTGTTTATAGCAGCTTCAGAGTATCAGTTTATCCTGTTGATCTATGGTTTTCTGCACACTTCTGTAGAAAATGACATAACCTTAGCTAAAATTTATGTATTTTCTGTAACTTTTGAAGATTTATGGACTGTAGAATAAGTAGCTTTTTCTTGCTCAAAAATAGTTTCTGGCCCTTTCCAAAATAAAATACAAAATCATTTTTACTTTCGTATAGAATATAGAAACACTATATAATTTGGAGATCAAGTTCACACTTAGATGTAATCCTACATCTAACAAGAATTTGCCAGGTACATTTTATTTTAAGACCAAAGTCTGCATAAATTTACACATCTCATTTTTATGAGTCCAGTTTCTGCAGGTCATCTGCCTGCATAAACAGGTAACCATTAGTCCATTTTTAATATGGATAGGCATTTCTGATACTTATTGATATTTAGTTAGAGATGTTTATATTGATAGAAGTTAGGGAGGTTATTTTTGTATGAGAAGTTAGATATTTAGTGTGAGAAAATTCATTTATTGCAAGTGCAAAAAATGGGTAAACAACTGGCTGCAATTTTAGTGGAATTTATACTATCTAAAGAAAACCACTGTTTATTCAAGTAATTAATGGTTTAATTCTGGAAATGGTCACAGGGAATTGTTTACTTTCACCTGGAAGATTTGTGCCTGAGCTTGTGAAGCACTGGGCACAAAGCATAAGCAGGAATGGAAAATGTTCAGTAATTACATTTCTAGGAACTCAAGGGCAAGATAGCGTGACAAAATTTTTAAGAGTGGAACTGTCAAATTCGTAATAATTTCAATTATATAATTCAATTATATAAATATTTATGCTTTGCAAAGCTTACACTTGAAGTCTATGTAAGGAAATCTATACTCAGGATTTCCAAACAGTGGTATGTGTATCCTGTACAATGAGCCACAAACTTTTGTTGCTGCCACTGGTGTCGGCAGTGGTAGTAAGTCACAACAGTAATTTTTGGAATCTCTGCCTAAGAATTTCAATTACTTAATTCCTTGATGAAACTAAGTCTTTGTTTCATTTTGTTTTTCATGTCTTGGATCTAATATTTCTATACAAAGAGATTCTAAAGGCTGAAGAAACCATTTCTGCAAACTTGTAGTCATCAGCTATGTATCAAGTTCAGTCCTGCATATAAGTTACCAGAAATGTTTCTGCATATGCTTGATAGTTTGTCATTCAGTGTTTTATAACCAGACCGAGGATAAAGTTCATGTTCTGAGTTGCCCTCCTGTGAATCTTATCTCCACATTGTCTCAGTAGCTAGGAGAAGTGGGGTCCTAAGTCTGTGTGTGCTTCCTCGGTTGGTTTGGAGGTTCTAAGTTCACAAATTTGGAACCTAGTTTGTTCAGTCTCCACTGAGTCAGGTGGAATGAAGCTGGACCTAAGCTTGCACTTTCTATTGGAATTAATTCTTCAAATAACTTATTTCCATAGGGAGCCCCAAAGGCCACTGGACACATAATTTCTGCCAACTTTGAAAACCCTAGCTGAGGTATAGCAAATCACATGTAAACAAATAAAAATCAGCAAAACAAATGCTTTTGCAAAATGGACATATGTTATTAAGATTGATGTAACCGTATTCATTCATTTCACATTCTGAAATTGCAAGTATATACAAATCAATTTACTCTGTATCCTTCATTGGTTCCCTACAAATGGCTCCTATGCCTGTGTCGATATGCGATGAAGAATACACCTATAAACATCAGGCTGCAGAATCAGCGGCTTGCAGCAGCTATTGTAGCTCTTGTTATGCAGAATCAGGTAGCTTTTATAAACTGTGGGCAGGTGTTAACAATAGGAAGAAATGTCAGTTTGTCTTGGGATGGAAATAGGAAACAAAATAATTCAGCTAAATTAATTTCTTCTGCTTCTGCCTGCAGCTTCGGCTAAAAGACCTGGACACTAAACAAGAGTTGGGCTTTCACGCTGAAGCCCGATGTCTGTTTGGAGAAGACGGATCTGAGACTGTGACAGAGCTAGCGGCGGTCAGGCCAGACAAGCCACCCCTCAGGGGTATACTGTTGAACTAAAACATATATACATGAGCAAATGCACGCACACACGCACACAAAATTGTGAACTGCCTAATGGGATGAACACAATGGGCAAGATAGCCAAACATTTTATATACATATATATATATATATATAGTGTACTCAAAATTATTTTTAAAGATTGATTCAATATACCTGTGAAAATCATGTGTGGTCTTTAATAATGTGTAGTGGTCAAGATTTTTTCTGTTTTAAAACAATTACCATGTATTGTTTTCACTAGGCTAAGTACCAACTTGAAAGTCTGAAAAACCTACAAAGCCCAATTAGTATATTTCTGTTGAAATTTTCAAAAATTGAATGGTTTACACTTGGTGAGGGCCTAAATCACAGATTTTTAAAAAAATAATAATAATAAAAAAAATCTGCCCCAGAAGCTCTGTTTCATTTCATCATTGTTTTTAAAACATAACATCTTCCTTTGTTCTGATTGTGTTTTATAAAATATTTAATAAAGAATTCTCTTTCATTATAGTCTATAAAGAGTAGTCTTAGTTAAAATATTTAAAACTTTTTGCATTCAATATCTAACTGAATGCTAGACTGGAAATGGAAATATATCTTAACAGTCTGTTATAACATTTAATTCTTCATAGATCTTACAGAACCCATAAAAAAATCTTCTGTCATGCTGCCTCAAGGAATATCATAAACCAAAAGTCATGGCAAGCCATCTTTTGTGGTGAAGAATAATAATAACAATGCATATCTGTATAAATAGCTGAGCCATTTCTCCTGAATATATTAATTGAGATTGGCCATCATTATCAAAATGCCAGACTAAAACAGAATTCAGCTGATCCAGAACAAAAAGTGATTTTCATCTGTTATGTCTGTGTTTTTCCTTTGGTAAAATGTTAGAGTTGATAAATTCTAACTCAATTTAAGACCTTTAATTTCTGCAAGAATTCAAGGAGTTTTACAAGGCCTGATAAAATCAGTGTGATTCTTTCAGCTGATTTCAGTGACCACTGGATAAGACTCCAGGACTACACCGTTTTCTGTAATGTAAGCATGGATTGTTGCATTGATTCATAAAGGGACATTTCATCTCTAATGACATATTGTGCTGTTGTGAGGTAGTTAGCAATCTACATGAAACTCAGGAGAGAACATTAATGTCAATGACTATAACTTCATTCCTTGGTCTTGAAATGAATCTTTTACCTAAAAATAAATTGGTTTATAATGTTTGGTAACTACATTACTAAATAGTCTTTGTTATGTCTTGTATCACTGATTTTTCATGACAGGAGTCCTTTACTCGATCAGTGTTCATACAGGAACATTGCCTGCATCAGGGACTGATGCGGATGTATTTATCACGGTATTTGGAGAGCAGGGAGATTCCTGCAAAAGGAGACTAAGTCACTCAAATTTTGAAAAAGGACAGGTTAGTGCTGAGTTATTTCCCTTACATATTTGCTTAATGTGTTTTATTTTATTACTTTCTTCCAATACCATATTTCTTTTCAATTATCAAATGCAAGTATTTATGTTACACCATGATAACCTGTGGAAATTATGTGTAGCTTACTAAGCATAAACATTTTATCTGAATTAGGATTATGGTTTAAAAATCGTTCAATTTTAAACCCACAAGCCATCAGTAACTGTTCTTAGAAACTGGAATTGAACCCAACAATATATAAAATTCCGTGGCTTAGTTTTCAGTTATTTGTGAAGCTGATATAGAAATATCAGGGCTATTTCCTGTGACTGCTCCTTTAAAATCCGCTTTTTTAAAAAGTCTGTCCAGATATAGTTGAAAGAGAGTTTTTAAATGTGTTAGCTACTATATGTTAATTAATCCATTTATATATAGAATTGCAAACAGGTAAAGCTGCTTGTAAACGTACTGTGACTGCTCAAGATAAATCCTGGGAGAGATTTTCTGGTCAGCCTTTGCTGATTGCCATATCAATGATTACATCTACACAACATGTTCACACATACTCTGGACTCAGCCCGGATATGACTAGATAAGCTTTAAAGAGACTTTTCAGCTGATCACTGTATAATAAAGTGAGATCCTCTGTACTCACTTCATACCATTTCTTAAGACCTCTTTTGGCTGAGATGCCGTAACTTTCCTAGGCAACCTGTTCCACTGCTTTGCTAGCCTTGCCCTCAGACAATTTTCACTTCATTTGCTTCATAACATCAAAATATTTTCTCAAACATAGAAACATAGAAACCAGCCATGACATCCTTGTGTTCCATAGACATGGATAATTTTTCTTCTCTGAATTTGTGTAAACTCTTTTTAAAGATGTGATGAGTATCCATGATCTCCTGTGGTAGTACGAATCTGCAACCTGTGGACAAATTCCACATACTAGTTTCAGCTGAATTCCCATCTTCTTTTACCAGAAGATACAGTGAATGTTTTTTTCTCTGTCACCCTCTCTTTGCTGTTCTTGATTTTATAGATCTTTATCCTCTGCACACTTGTTCTGTTGCTGGATTGTTCATTGTTCCTTGTGTAGAATAATGGCTCTTTAATCATCCTGCTGACACTTTCCTATATCTTTTTCTGACTCTTCAGTAATACATTTGCAACCTCTTTAAAAATTTGCCATCACCTCCTCTGCTTCTCTTTTTCCTTTCCGTTGGGGTTCCGTCGGCTCAGCTCTAGGTACCATCTTCAGACAACTGGTGCTCTAAATAGACTGTGTGATGTAGTGTGTAGAGCAGTCACAGGCAGGACACCTGCATTCATTTCTAAGCTCAGCCACTGGTTTACCCGATGGTCTGAACGTATCATTTTACCTTCCTGGTGTCCCTCATTTTCCACTGTTAAATGAAGATAAACAATAGTTTAGGCAAGAATGAAAAGAGGTAAGCATGTATATTTCAATGGAATTTACTTTCCTTTTTATTTACTACTGAGGAAAATTAAATACTTCTTTTAAAAATATGCTTAATCTCTCCTTTTCATAGCAATAACTCAGTTCTAGATTCATAACAGTGTTTAGTGTACTTGTGTGTACACTAGGTGTACTTCACCTTTAATATGTTATTGGCAACGGGAGATATTTAATAATTTGGCCATAGTCTTCCCACCCCAAGTATTTAGGCATGTTTTTCTGTCTTATAGTCTCTTCCACTCCCCACCCTCACCCCTTTTTTTTTTTTTTTTAATATGTTATTGTTTGTGGAATCCTGTTGCCTTAGTCCAAGCTGTGCTGTTGGAAGTGGTTTGTGATGGTGATTGCCTGGATGATATTATTAAAAATACAGGTTAATTCTTGGCATTTTTGAGGGCAAGTGTTTATAGGCAATTAGAAGAGTTAATAAAAGACATAAAGGTACATAGTTTGTGATATAACCTGGAGAAGAGGTCTAAAAAGAAATAATTTATGCAGCACTTCCAAGCTGGGCGTTAATAAAGTCAGTGACACAGCTCTTAGTGTTAAAGAAATCAGAGCAAATTGAGCAAATAGAGAAGAGTGCTGAGTGTCTTCCCAGGCAGATTCTTTTTTTAGGTGAGCTATTTTTGTACTGTGGACAATGAAACTTTTCTTCAGCTTAGATATTTTGTATATTCATGTTCTTCATTGTGCAATAGGCTCTTAGGAAAGCATTGAGCAATGAGGTGATGAAGTGTTCTGATGATACTAAGTTATTTAAGGTAATAAATATGAAAGTTGGTGTCAGAGATTGTAGAAGGACCTCACACAGAGTGACTGGGTAATAAATTGCAGATGAAATTCATTGTATCTAAATCAAAAGCAGTGGTGGTGAGGGGGGAAACCCATACATTTGCATGCAAAATGATGGGCTCTGAAGTAGCTTTTACACATAGGAAAGTGACCTTGGCATTAGGATAGCTCTGTGATGATGTCAGCCCAGTGCTCAGCAGAAGCAAAACCAAAGGAAAACAGAACAGGTTAAATATTTAGGAATTATTAGGAAAAGGAAAAAAACAAAACAAAACAAAAAAGAACCCAGCCACCCCAAAGTAGAAAATAGAGTCATGTCTCCAGGTAAGTTCTCTAGTGCAGATGCATAATAGATACTGTCTTTTGTTCTGATCCATTTGTCTTAAGAATTGCAAGAAGAATGTCAAGTGATATGAAATATCTTCCATACAAGGAACAACTAAGCTAACAAGTACTGTTTGGCCTGGAAAAGGGATGATGAGAGGCAGATAAGAAACATAAAATGGTATAGAGAAAATGAGTAATTCTACTTTCTCATGTAATACAAGGGCTCAAGAGCATTAAATGAAACTTGCAGGCAGCAGATTCAAAACAAAAGGAGATGGATTTTTACACAGTGCATAATTAATCTATTTTACTTTCTCTCACAAGATGTTGCAGATGGTAAAACGCATATTGGTGCAAAAAGCCATTGCACATTGTCATGGAAGACAACTTTCCACTGAGGGCTGTTAAGTGCAAAGACACAATCTCTGGGTCAGAAAATCTCTGAACCACAAATTGCTAAAGCCTGAGAGATTTTGTATGCAAGAAACAGCTCTATATATTTGCCCCGTTTTTCAACTCTTCCCTAGAAATGTTATTGGTAGCTGTTGGCAACAGTATACTGGACTACATGGATCTGCAATCTGACATACTACTACCAGTCTTACATTCTTTTTACATATAAGCAGATTAATAAAAAGGTCGGAATGAAATTTTAGTGAAAGTATCTAAGAATCAAAGGTGAAAGGAAGGGTTGTAAAGGGCAAGCTGTCTTGAGAGAGAAGATTACATCAGTAATATCCCTAGAAAATACGGAAAGGACAGGCAAAGAAAACAAAGTTAAGGAAACTTGAGATATGAAAAAGAGGATCTGTCTTGACTGATAAAGGACTGGAATATAAGGAAAAGCTAGGAAGACGGAAAATTACAACAAAGTGTAAGAAAAGAGAGTAAAGTTGATTTAATTAATGTGGAAAGCAAGGCTGGTTTGTTTAGGTAGTTGTATGTCTAACTTTTTCACAAGTTTAATGGGTTAAATAAATGGGGATTGTAATTTTGCCTAGCTAACACTTTATCTAAAGCAAGACAATTTAAATAAAATCCTTTTGGCTTTCATTAATTACATTTCCAGTAGTGTGTTTAATGCAGTTCCTAATGTCTTTATACTGAGGGGAAAAAAAAGAAATGTAATGACATCAACCAAAAGTACATTCTTGGTAATGCTGAGGGAGTAGGCAATTTAATGTATTATTATGAGAATTCATTGACAACAATGGGTGATTATGACCACTGTTGTCTAATGACTGTTAATTATTATCACAAAGAATGAGACTAATGATAGGTCCCTTTTTCAGATAGAGTTAGCTGTGAAGAAACATGAATATTAGCAATACAGGCTGTTTCCTCTAAGTCAAGGGTCATGTAGACTGACAAGAAAATTATATTTGGCTCAGAACTACAAAGAATAAAATTAAAAAGCAATGAGTCCTCCCAAAAAGTTATTTACAAGATGTTCCTCACAGCCAGATCCTATTTTGGGCTACATATGCACGGCATGAAGGGATATAGCTTGCCATGGTAACTGTTTGGGGAGACCGTGGATATAACAAGGTAAGAATGCTGGAAGTCCTAAGGCTGTGATAGGAATAATAACTCTGATGTTTTCTTTTTCTTGTCTGACACAGACAGGAGAATGGACCAGATGACATAATTTTTTTCTGAAAATCATCTCTTCCTTTGTTGCTTTCTGGTCCTCATGCTTTTTCCTGCCTGGTGGCAAACTGGTTGGCAACAAATAAAAATTATAGGGTCTGTTTCTACTATCCATCTGGGTTTTTTTCAATGTCACCCACACACATGCCCATGTATCTACCCACCCACTCATATTATCTTTTGCACGGAACACATTCATTCTCTCACTCACATAATTTATTCATCCCAACATGCACTAGCGCAGTTGCCATTTAGCTTTTGTTTACTGGTAGCCGTAGCAATATTTAAACAGATGTCTATTTACATCCAAAGAGCACATCAATTCTTGTCTGTATGCGTGCACAGCCTTAGTTATAGTTTCTAATGTCAGTATCTTCCTTTGTTTGCACAGTCATCAACAGTGTCAGTATTTCTGTTCAGAGTGGAATAGTAAGACATTTCCCATTTAAAAAATAGGGTGTCTTAGAATCTAAAAGACTTGAAATGTTTAGGAAAAAATGCCTTATTTAAACCAAAGTTCAATTTACTAGGCCTATCCTTTTATTTGAAGCAATCCTTTTTTTCAGTTATGAGAGATTGGTTGAACTTCAATTTTCATGACACTTCTGTAAGTTAATGATCAGAGGTTTCTTTCTACCCAAAATAGTGGATGTTTTTCATAATAAAGCCTGGGATGCAGTGATCATGAACAAGAAAAAATGCACATATTCAAGGGTCCACATATTTTCTGAACAGGGTCTCCAAATATGAATGTCAGCCTATCATATCTTTCTTTACTATCAGAAAGGCAAAGATACTTCAGCACTGAAAGGAATCTGTCTTTCCAAACATAATCTTCAAGGCGCATGAGAAAATACATGATTTAATCAGTTTGGTATTCACTTTGTCTTTACCTTCTCAGGTTTGTGTCTCTGAAATGAGAGCAGTAGACCTTGGACAGTTAAGCAAAGTGCTTGTTGAGCACCATAATGTGGGTTATGGAGCTGGATGGTACCTGGATCAAATTGTCATCCGTGAATCAGACAAGACTGATGGCCAATATGCATTTCTTTGCCAGCAATGGTTAGACAGTGGAGTTGGTGATGCACAGACAGAACGAATGTTGAAACTTCTTGGAAAAGTCAGGAATGGGATGTTGACAGGAAAGATTCATGGTAAGGTCCAAAATCATCAAAGATCCTTCCAGCTTTTGTTTTAATTGTAATTCATATTATTTTTTTGGGGAGGGTTATTTTTAAGACTAAAACAAAAACACAGAAATAATATAGCTGAAATACGAGTTGCATCTCTCACACAAATTGCCTCTCCACACACTTTCCAGAGCTGGTAAATACAATTATAATGTTCAGGGAAGAAAGACTAGAACAGAAGGGAGATATTAAGTGATGGAAGCAATGAAGGAACTATGTTTTTAGTTGAGGCTAGAAAAAAGCTGAAGCAGAAAGAAGTAGGTTGTTCCATATGGCAGGCAATGCAGAGCAGAAGGCTCTTGCAACAGTGATGAAATCACAAGAAGAGATACAAAAACTTTTAGCAGAATGAGATTTTCCCATATGTTCATATATTTGCAGAAAGCATTTGCTTTTATTTGCAGTTTTCTTTTTTACTTACATCAATGGCACAAGTTCTTGCAAACAGCTAGTTGACCTGAACCCAATATCCTATGCAAATTGTTTAATGAAAAAAAGACCAAAATTCAGAAACAACTTAGACACTGAAAACATGATAAGTCTTTTATGCTCTGCCAGGGTACTGGATTTCTTAGCTCTCTCACACGTCTTTTTTTGAAGAGGTGTAACATGTTGGTTTGGGTCCATTTATGAAATCTGAATCAGAACTGGTAGACCCAACTATGTAAAGTTTAATCTGAAGGTGTGAATTTGCATTCTATATCAACAGTTTTCTAAACTGATCTTTATTAATTTCTATGCTCATGGATATTTCATTTTATGCTCAGAAAGTTTTATATTATACATATTTGCAGACACGGTTAGTAGTGTGTATCCTCATATTTAGCTACCTGTACTTAGTCCACTAGCAAATATCTTCTATCATCTAAGGAAACAGAAAAATAATGTCCCTGAGACAGCATATGGACAGAATACCATGGAAATATAAGCATAGGATGAGCAGCTAGAGCAGTGACAATTTCAGAATAAGAAATAGCTGTATTGCATCACTGCAACTATTCCAGGTCTCTAAAAAAGCAGATTCCATAGGTGCCCTACATAATCCACAGAGCGAGACAGGCATCTCCTGAGGGTAATTCAGAGCAGAAGCCCAAGGCTGGTCAGGGTCTGACAGGTCTTTCTTCACTGATAATTTGAAAAATGAGAGAAATCTTGCATCCTTGTTTATGCACCTTAATTAGTGTCTGAACATAACTATGTAAAACCATCTACCTTCCTATCTCCCACTCACACATAGTCCTCAAAAATCCGAGAGCAGACATGCTAATATTTTCCAGTCTATGATTATTAATATTCAGCTCTGTATCTATAGGTACAGTTCTGGTCTGGTCTGGGTGTATAATAACTTTAGAGAGAATATGGCAAGTAAGCAAAGAGCCTATAAGGAATGGAGAAATAAAAGACTGATCAGCAGAGAGAGCTATACCTTCGAGGTCAGAAAGTATATGGATACAATGGGACTTACCAAATGTCAAGCTGAGTCAGATTTTATAAAAGAATTAAAACAAATAGTAAAGGTTCTTCAACCATTTACTTATAAAAAGAACCTGCAAAGATGTGTAACTATGCAGGAACAATAGAGTGCAGACTGAAGGTGATGTGAAATCCCTAAGCAAATAAAATACTTCATCTCTGTTTTCATTATAGAACCATAATGTTGGCAAGGGAAGCAAAACCAAAATTAATAATGGGAATGAGGTTATTGGAAATCACCAAATCTGAAATGCACATAGTACTTTGAATTTCGTGTAGTCAAATAGAGACAACCAAAGGAGTCGTTAGCCCAGAATATTGAAGGAATTGGGAAATGAAGTGGCAGGTCTAATAGCAAGGATTTCAAACAATTTTATGAAGACAAAAGGTATGACTTGAATATAGCAAAGGTAATACCTCCATCTAAAAAACAGAAAGCACAATATAGGTGACTATAGACCTAGTAATCAGCCTCCAGCAAACCTTTATAAGGTACTTTGAAGAAAAGAATAGTTAAGATAGTAGAGGCAAATAGGAAATGAGAAGGAATGCATCATGACTTTACTAAAGATAGATGGTAAAACAAAATTGATACTCTTTAGAAATATTTTCCAGTAAGAGAAATGTAATAGCATCTAATCTGTCTAAATTTCAGTACTGAATTTTATTTTCTTTATGGGAAATTATTAGTTAATATTAAGAAAGTGGAAAGTAGGAGTAAAAGGAAGAATTGTAAAGAGCTGGAGAAGAGAGAATGGATATGCTGATGAAATCCGTTGGTGCTACAAAGCTGAGAGTGCTATCAGGAGATGAAGAGGTCATGTGATAAACTGAGAACTGGAGGAAAGCAATGGAACTGAATTCTGTAGCACAAAGCTTGAATACAATTAAGTGTAAACCCAACTAAATACTTGAGCTCTTAATTCTGGTACAGGTTCCTAATTTTCATTGATTATTTTGTTGTTGTTGTTGTTGTTGTTTTAAATTAAGAACTAAGTAGTAGCTGAGTCTAAAAACTGTATTGGATCTGTATTCCCGTGTCTTGTAATGATTTCTGCTACAAGACTTCATCAGAAGTATATGACTAGGAGAAATACCTAGGTTTGTTATATGATCACAAGATAATTGTTGAGACAGTAATGTGATGTGGCTGTGAGTAAAGTAGTTGTGACTCCACCATCTGTGTAGGCATTATCAGAAAAGATCGAAAGGAATTAATGCCACTACAGAGAAACAATGATGTTTCACCAGGAATGCGGTGTGCAATTGTGGTCATTTCTGTCCAGGAGGACTGGTTCAAGCTTGAATAGCTGTAAAGAAGACATGATGACTGGGACTGTGAAAGGGCATTGAGAAAACTTGACATATTCAGACTAAGAAATTAAATGCTCAAAGTGGACACAGTTGTGATCTATCAAATTAATTGTAGTTTACACATTCAAGGAGGGAAAAGAGTTATTTAAGGTAATGGACAAAGTTGCCATAAAAATAAACAGGTTTCAGCAGTTCATTAATGCCATTTTGTGAAAATTAAAAGATTTCTGAGAAAGAAAGAATGAATTTTTATCATACCTCTCTTTTAGACTTAACTAAAGAGAAGAAGCTTAATGTACCTGCTTTTAAACTGGATCTTGACAAATTTATCAGAGATTATGCAATATAGTTAGCACATGTAATAGCAATGTATGGTACTGTATGATCCAACAGAGATAGTCCTTCCATTCAGTCTTCCTGGGCAGCTATATTTTGATAGCTTAAAGGCTTAATATTTCAGTATTAAAGGGCTACAAAATCTTGGATTATGTCAGAGGGGATATGGTAAATTTTCAGTTGTCTTCCATTTTTTCATGGATACCATTGATTTCACTTATATTTAATGTTCATAGATAAAAAAATGGTAGCTATTTATGATTATCCATAAAGTCATAACATCTGAAGTTATTTTAGATTCTTTTAAAGGTGGTGAGTACTAACGTTTTACCTTCGCAAAGTCCTGCATTTATAACACAGATCCTCACCTGATCTAAAGCAATAAAGCTTTATTTGCATTAGTTTATATTAGTAGGTAAAGATATGTCTGTTGTGGTTATGAAGCTGGACTTTACAGGACTATGGACATAAACTCAGAAAGTCACTGTTTCCATTACTCGAAGTAAAATACCATGTTACAAAATAGCTATTTGAAATTATTAAATCCGTACTTTGCCTCACTTTGCATAAACAGAGCTAAGTTATCTTAATAAAAAAATGGTCATGTTCAAACCTGCACCAGCCCAGGTGACCAAAGCCTCTCTGTAGGAGTCAGGATTTTTTAAAAAAATGGAAAAATTGAAAACATGGTTTTGATTGCCCTGAAATGTCCATATATTCTTTTAACATAAATAAAAATGTTAAAGCTAGGTAAATCAGTGGGATTTTTGGATGGGTACAAGTTTCTGATCCTGAAAACTGTCTTGCTGATTGGAGGTTTAACTAAATTTCTGTTCAGTACAGCATTACAGAATTTACTCAGGAGCTTACTTGATATCGGTCTGCAGTCCTTATGAGCCTTCAAGTGACTGCCAATTCATCTAGAATGTTTAACACACTAAGTGCTTCAAACCAGACTTTTAGTTTGAATACAAGCCGCTATTCTTTTTCAATATAATTTTGAATTTATTTTTTAAGTGAAACTTCTGGGTTTGAGTGTTTTCTGTGTCCCTAAAATAGGCAAATCTATGTGTTGCTATATAGGACTATTTTAAATCTCTCAGCAAACATCACTTCTTCACAGAAGAAATGGATAAAGTTTTGTAGTTTGCTGGCATGATAATTCTGGTGATCTGTGACAAAAATATCTCATTTCAAGCCCTGAACCAGTTTATCTCATCAGCATCTTGTTATAGAAGATATGTAGCAAATTTTAACATTCTAGTTTAAGTAGCTCCTCAAAAAGTTAAAATGAAACAATACCCTCCCCTGACCAAAGGCAAACCTAATAACCACTACTATCTAGTAGAAAATATGTTGCTTTTGAGTGGTGATTAGTAAGAAAAAAAAAAACATTTAAAATCATCTTAGGAAACATTTAGGATAGGAAAAAAAAATTGACAGATGGGCATGGCTCTTCATAAGTCTCTAATATGGAAGTGACAGTCTTATCTGCATAGTGCTGTTGGACTGGCCCAGTTCTAAAGGGTCAGCTACCACTACAGAAGGGCTGGTGTCCAAATCTGCTTCTCACTAAATCAATGACAATGAGTGAATTTTAGCTCCATGCAAATGTGGGAATGGGTTGCTAGTTACTCACTCAGCCTGTTACAAATTGCTGTATGATTTTGGATATTCAGCAAACCGATTAATTTTTTTCTACTGTTTTGTTTCAACAGGGACTTGGGATGTCCTTGTCACAACTAGTGATATTTCTTCTAGTTCCATGAATCCTAAAATGTCTCTAACTGTATGTGATGCAAAAGGTACCAGTGCTTCAGTCATATTCCCCAAAGGATCCCTCAAAAAAAAGCATATTTATGAGACTTCAGTTGAACTAAATAAGAAATTCAACACTATATTCAAAGTTCGCCTAGAAATTGTAGAAGCCGGAGAAGGAGAGACTTGGCATTGCCGTGAGGTAAAAAATAAAAACTAAAGCAATTACTTATTGTGTATTCATTGTAAAATTCTCCTGGTTTGGTTTGGTTTGATTTTTGTTTGTTAGTTTTGTTTTTTTCTTATTCTGTGGTTATTGCTTCCAGTTTACAGTTCTGTCTGAAATGACATAATTTTTAATTTACAAAAGGAAGTGCATCTGGTGACAAGACTTCTAAGTGACAACTTCAGAGACTACTCAAAACACTTACTAAGATAACTATAGATAAAAATCTTGTAAAATTAGATGGATTTCTGGAGGGCATACATACAATTATGTCATCGTCTATAGCATATCAAGTGGTGTCGTTTCAGAACTGTACCCACTGGCATACATTACAGTATTTACATAACTCCAAATTGGCTGTTACATGTTGTAGACTCAGTGATCGAAGGCAAATAATTAAGCCAGACACTAGAAATGCCTTTTGATGAAAATATCTGCTTTTAAAGTTGGCATGTGAAAAAAAGAAGTGAATAGCAAAAGTGACAATCTTTCTTCTGATGTCCAAGATTCTGAAGCTAAAATCTGACATCGTACTGAAATTGCTGTGGCACTTCACTATAGAAAAAATATCTTTATCCTCTTATGCTGGCAAAATAAAAAGAAGTTTAAGGGAAAGAATCATCTTTCAAATTGCAGACACACTTTTGTCCATTAATGCTTGTATTTTGTTCTCATTAAAAACTGGAGAAAAAAATAATTTTCCTGTCCAATACATGATATTAGTGAACTGAACCCCCTGACATTTAAATGGTAGGCAGGTTATTAATTTCATCCTCATAGCCAGATGAAAGAATCATCTAACAAATGTATTGATAAAATTAATTAATACTGTTTCTTGGATACTCTAGGAGACAGTGGATCACAGTAAAAATTTCAGAATGGAAACTTGGCAGTTGAAAACAGTGACATCTATTAGCCCATTTTACTTTATTAACTCAGAAAAATGACTCAAAGTTCAGTTAGAAAAAAGTCAGTATCATTTATATAAATAAGGAAAAGATGCACATTTACTTTAGGTGGCATTAGAAAGAAAATAAAATTTTCCTGCTTTGGGCTATAGGTAAATTACTGGGGGTTTAGGAAGACATTTCCTCTGTTATTCCATGGATTCCATAGCAGGACTGACTGAATCCTTGTATGAAATAATTAGGTTGGTATCAGAGGCTGTGGATAATATCTGTTATTAAAGACAGCTTAGCAGTATATTTACACTGTTGGTTAGAACCAGGATGGTCATTTCTATGCTATTTTATTTTGATTTTACAAGATTGCACCTCACAGAGAGTCTGAGATTTCACCTTTCTATCAGAAGTAAATGCAGGTGCAGTTGGTTGAATTCCGTACTTAGATTCAGAATTCACTTTTATAACCACAACTGCAAATTAATTCTCTTGATGTTTTTGAGAAAATTGAAATCATTGTAAAATAATGTCCAGAACAAAATTAATTAAGATATGCTTTATTTCTGAAGCTAACTGTAAGAGCTAACATCTTTATTCTTGCTTCTTTCACTTCTTGAAGAAATAAAGCACAGTAAATGAAATCTGATTTTCAAGAAATTGTTCAGGAATGTAGATGTTTAGTATAAGAGGGAAACTGTATTAACATTATACTTTACACTGCATTGTAAAAAATCTTTTCAATGTGTCTGTCATCATGAAAAATCATAGGAGTCTTCTGAAGACAAAATAATGCTACCATCCCAGTGTGACAATTGTTAACAAAAGATGGTTGACTTTACTGAGTTAAGGGTTTGGTCATTTTAGGGAGTTAGGTCATGAAGAAATGTATGAGTGTATTCTCTATGCCCTTTTCAAAGCAGGGCTACTTCCTGCAACATATTTTCAAATATGGTGTCTGGTCTAGACTTAAATAGTTTAGAAAATGGCACTTTACCTCTTAGTGTAGCTGGTAGTACCATAGTGTGGCACCTCATATTAAAATATGTTTTCTTATAGTAAGATTAAGTTACATAGCTCAGGATCACCCTTTTATTACTTTATATACAGAATTTCATAAAGATTAAATATATTTAGTAATGTACTCTGTATATTCATATGATAGATATGTACAGATATATATACGTGCCATAAAACATTCTTAATTTCTGTTTTTCAGTGTTTTCCAGAAACACTTCATTTTATTTCCCCCGTTACTTAGAATGAGAAAACATTCTGCACTGAAAAGTGTTTTGGCATATTGACGTTTCTCACAAGCTGAAATGGGCATATCAACACTTCTTTTTCTTCCATATGCTGGATGAATAGATTACATAAAGAAACCTTTTTGAACTATTCTGCATATTTTTTTCCCTTACTGCCATCTCTACAGCATTAATGTTGACAGCATTTTAATTATTTTTAATTGGGAAAGACATCTATTCCTCCTCTTTTAAAAGGCTGCTTTTAAAAACACTTTAGAAAAATTTATTTCCTCTTATTTTTTAATATTGAGATTATGTGTAATAGTTGTTTAATAGTATGTCTTTTGCTACAGTTTCCATTAGAGCACAGGAGATGCTGAAGGTATTTCTTTTTGCTCTTTCCTAAGGTAAAGCTTCAGCACAGAGAAAGTAAAAATATTCTAGAATTTCCATTTTGTCGTAACTTTGGGGATGAAGAAGGAGGAAGAGTGGCTGAGCTTCCAGTTCTCACAGCTGGCTCTCCTTTTCCAGCAGGTTTGTCACAAATCAGAAACACTGGAAAATATTTGGTCAGTGATGATGGCTAAGATTTTAGAGCAGTCCAAATGATTTAGCAGATCATTTCTATTCATTTTAGCTAGTGATGCACGACTAGGTCCAATCCACTCCAGTGTTTAAAAAAAACCCCTCAGTCCCTGTAACTGAGCATTGTGCATTCAAGTCTGATTGGTATCAGTTTGTAACACATAAAAGAGCAAGCATACAGCACTGAAAATATTAAAAAAGTTTTGAACAGTATTCAGAGTTCAGCTTTTTCTCAATAATATGATTTGATTCTCTCCCAGAGGAAACAAAGGAAATCCAGAGGAAATAATTCTCGTACTGTAATTTCAGATAAGAAAGAGATCCATGGCCCCTCACAACAGAAGCTCATCTGTTTGTGTTCCTAGAAATTCAGACATTCTTATTCTGTGATCCAGCAGTTTTATGTCATAAAACTCCTTCATGCGAGTTGTGCCATGATCACCTCAAGTTTGGATTTTTTTAGTTTTGTTCTGTGTTTCTTAGGAGGTTTTATAAACAAAGTTAGTGAACAATGGAAGAGCTTTTGTCCTAAATGGATATTCTGCCAGGAGAATATCCCAGTCTCTTCCAAGCATTTCCCAGGAGTTAAGGGTTTAGATCAATAGCACAAGTAATCTGTGTATTCCTTGTCTTTTCTGCTGCGCTTTCAAAGCTAGTCTCAAAAAAAGCACTTGGGCAGAAGGTCCTTGAATATGCATTTGAGAAGGGTATTCCCTGTGAAGGGTCTTTGTCTTTTAAATAATTAAATCTTTTTTTATTTTTCCTGGAAGAGCTCAACTATTTAAATCTTTACAAATGCTGCTCCTCTTTCCAGTTGGCGGCTGGTCTCAAGTGGTGTTCCCCAGGGCTCAGTACTGGGGTCAGTTCTCTTTAATATCTTTATCAATGATCTGCACGAGGGGATCGAGTGCACCCTCAGTCAGTTCACAGATCACACCACACTGGGCAGGATTGTTGATCTACCTGAGGGTAGGAAGGCTCCGCAGAGGGATGTGGACAGGCTGGATCAATGGGCCAAGGCCAACTGTATAAGGTTAAACAAGGCTCGGTGCCAGGTCCTGCACTTGGGTCACAACAACCCCAGGCAACGCTACAGGCTTGGGGAAGAGTGGCTGGAAAGCTGCCTAGAGGAAAAGGACCTGGAGGTGCTGGTTGACAGCCGGCTGAATATGAGCCAGCAGTGTGCCCAGGTGGCCAAGAAGGCCAACAGCATCCTGGCTTGTATCAGCAATAGTGTGGCCAGCAGGACTAGGGAAGTGATCATCCCCCTGTACTCGGCACTGGTGAGGCTGCACGTCGAGTACTGTGTTCAGTTTTGGGCCCCTCACTACAAGAAGGACATTGAGGTGCTGGAGCGTGTCCAGAGAAGGGCAATGAACCTGGTGAAGGGTCTGGAGCACAAGTCTGATGAGGAGTGGCTGAGGGAACTGGGGTTGTTTGGCCTGGAGAAAAGGAGGCTGAGAGGAGACCTTATTGCTCTCTACAACTACCATGAAAGGATCATAGAATAGAATCATAGAATCGTTTAGGTTGGAAAAGACCTTTAAGATCCTGAAGTCCAACCATTAACCTAGCACTGCCAAGTACAACTGCTAAACCATGTCCCTAAGCACCACATCTATGCTTGTTGTAAATACCACCAGGGATGGTGACTCAACCAATGATTGACAACCCTTTTGGTGAAAAAAAATTTCCTACTGTCCCATCTAAACCTCCCCTGGAACAACTTGAGGCCATTTCCTCTTGTCTTAAAGGAGGTTGTAGTGGGGTGGGTGTTGGTATCTTCTCCCAAGTAACAAGTGGAAAGTTGGTGTCTTTCTGAGAGTTCAGCTTCATTGGAACTCCATGAGGCTCAGAGCAGAGATGTGTTTTTTGAGTACTGTGGTATCATCCATAGCCTAGGAACTGTTTCATAGGAGTGTTGCATATTTAAATGCATGCAAGTGTGTGATAGAGTATAATTTATGTGTTTTTATAACAATTTGTGATGTTTATTTTTCTTTCATTTTCTCTTCTGCCTGTGTTTCAGGCCCACTTGCAAACTATTTAGCTTATTATTCTTTATAATAGTGGTTCTTAAATTTTAATTACATGCTTCTATGTGCTTTTCTAAGCATTATAATATAGTTTGGCCTTTTGATCACTCTGGGCAGGACCAAAAATTAAAATATAATAGTAGTAATTTATTAAGTAACATGTTTTTTAACTGATTAAACTTTGGTAAACCTTTGATCTCTTTTTCTCAACAGTAAAAAGCTATCTTCTCTATATCACTACGGGAGCATCCCCTGGGTCAGGAACAGATGCAGATGTGTATGTTGTGCTGCAAGGCCTTTTGGGAGATACTGGCAGAAGAAAGTTAATCAGAAAAGGAGGTGATAATTTCACTAAAGGAAAGGTATACTTATAATTTTTGCATGATATTTTGCACTTTTAGAACCCAGTTCAATTCACATGGACTTAATGGGAGTAGGTCAGAGTCTACAAAGTCCAGTTGCAGTGCTTCATGATTGTAAGTGCATGTGTATATCAATATTGCTGTCTATCTCATGTGGGAAATGCTGATACTTATATAGCTGATGCTAACAATACTGACAAGTAATAAAGTGGCTATATCAAGTGCTTTTAGTTCAATTTTGCAAATATTGAACGTCTTCGGTTACACGTCAGTGGTTTTCCTGAGTATTTGCTTCACAACAGAGCTACAAAGAGACTCAATTTCCTTTAATAACTCTTTTATTCCCACGCCATTCTTCAGGCTAGGGCTCCTTTCTCTGGCTTTTGCCTCTCCACTGCCAGTCTGGCCCTCAGTCTGGCTCTTGGTCTCTCTCCAGACATGCAGCCACTGCCCTCCATAGTTTTCTGAGGTCTACAAAGAAGAGTCATTCACTCACTGTGGAGGAGTTGGTCTTGCAGCTCATAGACAGAGACCAGTCAAAGACCAATATAGCAGCCAGAGATGCATTTGCCTGTAGTCTTGTCAGTATAAACAGAAATTAGAGGGAATTGAATTACTGAATGTCCTTCAGAAACATGGGCAGATCTACAGAAAAATGCATGTCTGACACAAAACCTAGTCCCTGTTGGAAGCTCTGGATAGAGGTAGTGAAATTTTCAGCTGAAAAGGTTACAAGATTTTTTAAAGATGGAATAAAAATTTTTATTTTTTGCAGATCTTCATTTGAAAACAATTTTGAGGATTAAAACAATTTAATAAAGATTCTGAAGCAAACAGCTGTTACAGAAAATTTGAGTTGGAATAGTTAAAGTTTAGAAAAAGAAACACCAATGTCTTTCAACCAGAAATGCTGCGCATATTTTACAACAGACAGTTTTACCTGTCTTAGAGTGTGTGCACTCCAAACCCTCTCCGAAATCTCAGTGAATACTGTGACTATCATATTCTAACCTATCATCTCCTTTTTGAATTAGCAAAATCATGCAGTAAACTATTTCCTTCTGCTAGTGTTGGAGTTTCTCTAAGGAAGTGGTCTTGTAAATCAGTTTAGATTAATAACCAAAACAGAAGCATGATATGTGGGATTAAGAGGAGCTCAGCTCCTAACTACCCCCAGCCTCATTAATTCAGTGGGAGTTGAGGGGGGTCATGATCTTACTGGATTTTACCTACTTGAAATTCTTATTCATAAGAAAAGTGAGAGAGTTTAAATATTTATTTTTAAGGGACTAAATACTTGTGGATGAGGGTACTCAGTTTTGATAAAGGCATGATTGTTTTCCCTAATGTTGAAATTCAGATTATGGTTTATTAATAAGCTGATGTAATTGTATTTTAGAGCTGCAATCCTTTGTCCTCAGGGAGTAAAGTTAGTTTAATATAAGTTTTACTGGATTTCTCCTTAAATCATAAATCCACAAGTGAACAATCGGATTTCTAGACTAGTAGTTTTTGATGAAGAGGGACCAGGGATGTATATCCAGAAATGTTGCCTAAGAGAACCCAAGTGAACTACAAAGATTCATAACTTGAAGGGTGTTTTTATAGTACTGGCATCTACCTCAGTATGCTACAGAATTTTTCTGTTTCACAGAGTAAGAGTCAGAGCTGGCACGTACCCATCCCTTCATTACTTATTTGACATTTTATTGGAGCAGTGTGTGAATGTAACACAGTATCCTTATATTTCTAACAGTAGATATCAGCATAGGAATATTTTAGGGCCCTAAAAAGAAAATCTTTGTAGATATGTAATAGAGAAACATATAGAGAAATAGAGAAACAATAATAGAGAACATAATAGAGAAACAATAGAGAAAAGTCTTGATTTGCTCCTTGTTCAGTGAAAATACAGCAAAGGTATTTGGTTAATTGACAAAGTGAAAATTGATACTGCAAGCAAGACTCCTGCCTTTGCAGCAACACTTTGTTCATGACATGTTTTGGAGATTTCCCAATGTTTTCTTCCCTTTATAAGTAATCTCCAAAAAGACTCTCAAGTGTAGAATGTCTCTTTCTATACCAACCCTATCACATATTGTGCCAAGAACCCATGCAGTCAGAGAGTCTGGACTTGGTGGTTTAGGGGATTTTGGAGTGTAACAGACACAGAATTTGCATTCTGAATCTTAACAGTTGTTCTGACATTTTAAAATGTGCTTTTCTTTGCAATAATTTTTCCCCCGACTATATAGTAACAGCTAGTGAACTGGAACAGTGTTTCCATTAGAAATCACATCAAAATATGGTGTTAGTCTCACAGAATGTCAGGGCTGCTACAAATAAGAGTTTAGCAATGCAGAAATATATAGAAATGTTTAAGTATTCATGGGACTGCAGTGGATTGAAGATACGCTTCTCTCATTTAACAGGTCTTTTATTTACATGAGCTGAGTTACGTGATAGTAAAAGACTGAATTAGCTTCCTACATCTGAAAAGTTGTTTTTTGTCTTTCCAAAGTCCTTACACCTGTGAAACCATCAGAGAACTTGTAGATAAACTAACGTGCATGATAATATTAATTCACCATAAGCTCCCTGTGGCTTACCCCATGTCTGAGAGAGCGGCACTGTCATCAAGAGAGCTGAGCTTCTGGTGATCTACTCAGACAAATGAGCGTGAGGACTAGTGCTGCAAAACCCATATTCTTTCAAATTGCTACGACGTTCATTCCTTGTTTGATGTTCTCCTAAAAACTGTAAGGATAGACAAAGCAACCTCAGCAGTTCAGCTTGCATGAAGTCCTAATAGTACTTATACCTACTTCATGAGTCAGTTTAAGTCTGATAAATGTGATGCACTACAAACACTTTTTTGAACCAAGTATTCTCAGTGCAGACATTCTGTAAAAACCAGGGCCCAGATGTATGAAATCCTTATGGTATCTCCATATTGCTTCTGGCACCCAACATTCTTCAGTGAATGAAATTCTTTGTCCTTCTTTATATGGTCTTTGATAGACTTGCTGCATGTTCTGTCATATGACTGTGAGTTACCCATACATTTCCTCTTTGAGAATGTGGAGTTTTTCAGATCAATTCCATCAAAGCCAGTAAACTACACCAAATATATTATGACTGATATTTAGGTATCTTAATCTCCAATATTTTAAGTACTCTAAGTTACTGAAGCAGTAAAATCTCTGCACATTTTTACTTCATTCTATTAGTTGTTAAAAGGATATATCCTTTATCCTGCCCTATATTTAGACATCAACTGCTCAGGTTTGGTACCATGGTAACTGCAGCACATACAAAAATTGTCAGTGAGAGGTGACTGTTGGTGTTCAGTTTCAGTACTCACTTATAGATTAAGCATTGGCAATTAAAAAAAAACAAACCCAAAAACAAAAACAAAAGCAAAACCAAAACAAAACCAAAAAACCTCCACAAAACAAAACTTCAGGAAAAAATCCATGTGTGACAGAATGCACTAAGAAGGGCCTGAATGTGGGACAGTGTGCTATGGCCACTATTAGGAAGTCAATATTTGTCTGGAGCATCCACACCACATCATAGTGCTACAACTGTGTAACTGCAGTGCAGATAAACCTTCTCTTACAGAAAGCATATCTGACATAATGATTAAATAATTGCAAAATGCCATTGATCACAAATGTATTAATCATAGTGGGAGGCTGCTGGGCAAGTTATTGTAGTATAGAAGTGAACAATAAAATGATCTGGTCATGAAGTAGAAGAATTATTTGGATGGAAACTAGGAAAGTATGGAATGCCATCATAGTGAAGGAAAGACTGGTAGAGGTTGTCAGAAACACCGAGAAAAGCAGAAAGAATGAATGTAACTAAAGCTTTACATAACCCTAGGAGACGGGGGCAAATTTCTGAGCCATGTGCAGTTGTCAGTGATACCTCCAGGATGATATTTCCTAACCGGTACTTAGAGTCAGTTAGTACTAGATTTATAGGAGGCAGAGCTAGAACATACCATTGCAATCACCCAGTTTGCCTACATAATGCTGGCCAACGGATTAGAGCTGCTGCGTGAATAATTAATTTTGCTTTCCTGACATATTCTTGCAGGGCAAGAAAAAATGTAAAACTTTGTTGCCAAAAATTAAAAAGTGGACAAAATTAACACTAAAATTAATTGCTTGTATATGTGTGGCTTTCGGTCTATATAGAGCTCAAAAATAAATTACATAAGTTACATTTCTAAAGCTGAAATACATCTCACCTAGCTTTATTTGCCTGTAATGTACATAT
Source organism: Aramus guarauna (assembly GCA_013400195.1). Taxonomy (NCBI): domain Eukaryota; kingdom Metazoa; phylum Chordata; class Aves; order Gruiformes; family Aramidae; genus Aramus; species Aramus guarauna. The sequence goes on from VXBL01008896.1 coordinate 217,773, forward strand.
TTCTTCTAACATGATGGTTTGAGCTTCTTCTACAGAAAGGGAGTGAAGTAGATGCTTCCAGGAGGTGGTTACCTTCTCTCTTTATTTGGACATTTATCTTAGAATGAAATGAAATATCCTCCAAGTACACCTACTGCTTTCTCAAGATTTTGCAGGGAAATTAACTGATTGTCTGACTATAGACTTATTTTAGATAGGCAAGGCTGGGTGACTGAATTTTATGCCACACTTATTTCAGCTTTTTAATAAACAAAATAATTTAAAAATAAAATACAACTGACTGTATTAGCTTGATTTATTAAAAAATGTAAATAGCTATGGTCAATCCAAGCCTGCATTTTTCAGCAAAGAAAATATTCAGTAAAATATGCAGGAAGAACTGAATTAACTTCAATTGAAATTAAATAGTTTAGAAAAGGTATCTAACTCAGAATGAATGGCTTCCAGTGATGAAGTGCTCATCTAGTTGAAAGGTTGTCTCAAAGCTTAACTCTTTTTTTGTTTGTTTGGTTGGTTGGGTTTTGTTGTTGTTGTTGTTGTTGTTGTTGTTGTTGTTGTTATTGTTGTTGTTTGTTGTTTGTTGTTTTTTGTTTTTTTTAAAGATTCATGGTATTTTCTGTCTAAATTTGTCAAACTTTAACTTCTAGGAACTGGATTTTGTCACGCTTTTGACTGTTAGCCTGGATAGCACTCTCACACCAAATTTCTGCTACCTTTGACAGTATTTATGACAATAAACAAATCAGTATGCTTTTGACAAGTTGAATAGATTGGACTGCTTGATTCTGGAAGGCAGGCTTTACAGTAATTTATTAACTCTCACAAATCTTTTCAGAGCACTCTTCAATTTAGCACCCTACTTCTTCAAGTGTCATAGCTAGCAATTGGTTTTGCATCATCTCTAAAATCTTGTTTTCTTTCAGTTAACTCATGAAAATTCCGAAGAGTATAAGCTTATTCACTGGCCTCACCACAATGAAATGTTCTTGAAAATATTCTCTGTTAACAGCTGCAGTTGGGTACTCACCAGTTAGACATTTTATTGTCCCATTATCAGCCAGGTTGAGCCCACATGAGAATCATTTCAATATTGAATGACGGTGTCTTAATCAAAATATTACATAATTATACATGCTACTAAAGTTGAAGAAAATTGCATCCATCCTATTTTCTTTGCCTATTAAACCAGATCTCAAACTTGGACTGTTACTAAATAAGTCCAACAATCAGGCTGTATCAGATGGGTTTGAATTTGTCCAAAGTGATACCTGTGTTTGGGTTTTTTTATTTTGGTTTGTGTGGGTTTGGGTTGGGGTTTTTTTGGTTTGGGTTTTTTTGGGGGGGTTTTTTGTTTGTTTGTTTTGGTTTTGGTTTTTTTGGTTCTTTTTTTCATTTCTATTGTGTAATATAATGTGTGTTTACAGATTTGGATGTGGCTGATGATACTGGTCTCCGTAGCAGTCCTTCTGCATTTTATTAAATACATTTTACTTGAAGTCTGATTGAAATGTCTTTTACAAGTTAGTTGAATGTTCATAGCTGCTGATTATTATAATGTACCACTATTCTTTCTTACTGCTGTTGCTGTTCCATGCATACAAATCCCATTTCAAAAAGATTCTGTTCCAGTTATACTAAGAAAATTAACACAAGGTCAGTTCAGGGCAAATATTATTATGGTTTTTTTACTGCCCCTATTCTTTCATTTATTCTTCACTAATCTTGTTGAAGATGGATGAACCATGATAATTGTAGGTTATCAGAAACCTCTAATTATGTATTCACTGTAAATTAAATTAATTTAATTTTTTCAAATAAAGATAAAGTTTTTCAGTGAATTTCTGGATGAGAATTTAACATAAAACAAAGGCATGCTTGCAAAAAAATGTGAATTAAGGAGGAAATTTGGGGTTGGCTTTTTAGATGCATGGAAACTCCTATTTTTAAAGAAGCATTTGTACAAAACACAGATTATCAAGATGCTGAGGCCATAGTCAGATGCACTGTTCATTCTTCCACCGAGCTGGGCCACGACAGTACTGCTACCAGTGCTTGTCATCACTGCTGCTTAACACCCAATGTTTCCACCCCTTAACTCTGCTGGCACAGTGACATACATTCACTCTGTTCAAACATTTATTTGGTTTAAGCAATTAATATTGTTAATAATTTGGGCTTTTCCACTTGGTCTGTCTTGATAAAATTTGGCTAGAGAGAGGCTGACTGTGTGGTTATGCTGGCACAGCTAAGAAGGTGATAATTTCCCTCTAAGAGAAAGCAGTGATGTGACAAGCATCTGGGATAGGGTGGAGGAGTTCAGTTCAGCACAACTGGAGGAACTCATGGGACCACAGTCTGAGGGGGGATGTCTCAGCAAAAGTTATTTTTCTCATTTGTCTCCTTCTACAGGAACGTTCAGAGACTGTTTCTGATTTGAGCTCAGCATTACACCGGCTTTTATTTTGCCTCCCAGTGCTAGCTAAAACTCTTTTCTCTTCAGTGGAGTTTCTCCAGATTAACAAGTGAGATCAAAATAATCAGGCAGAAAATCAATAGGTTTGCTAAGCTTAATAGAAGAAGTCCTTTATCTAGACACTCTAACTCCTTTTCCAATAAAAGCCTATTAAAATGATAGTAACATTAGCAGTATGAGAAATCACTTGTGCATACAGGTTGATGAAATTAAGCATATGGTGTGCTTGGCTTGCCATTTTCAGTTCTGCTGGGAATATCGTCATTAACCAACCATCAAGTCTCAATACTGAGCCTATAAAATGATTGGCATTTATAAAGGTAAATATTGCATAGTGACTGTTCAAATGCTTCTTCTGTTACAAAAGCTATTGCAACTGCTACAGCCAGTGATATGTTGCCAGCACTGACACTGAAGAGTACTGAATAAAGTCAAACTGGGTCATAGATTCAAAGGAAATGCTCAAAACATGGGTCCCAGGATAAAAAGAAACATTTGAAGAAAAGGAATTAACAAAAATAAACTTTAAATAGTCTGAAAGGGTTGGTGGTATGATTGTTTTTAAGGAATTTTTCAGTGCTTATTTTCTTATCCAAGAAATATGAGAAGTGTCAATTCTGGTATTGCTAGGGGAGTTCTTTTGGGTCATAGAAGATGCATGGCTCTCCCATTGTCAGTCTCGGCTGCTCAGTCTTGGAGAAACTCTTTCTTTCTCCAGACAGTGTTAGGTAAGAAAATTTAGTGGGCTGTACCTACACACAAATTGTTTTAATACTATTCCGAGAAAATTCAATATAAGCTCTGCTAAATTAGACGATATGTATTATTACCAATACTTAAGGTGACTTTTCTCCATTCAAACCTAATTTGCTAGTAGTGACTAAAAAACAATTAACATTTTTCCCTAAGGGGAAATGAAAAAGAAATATTTTATATTCTGTAGGTTGACCTATGTGTTTTCTCCCTCTCTCTTTCTCTTTTTGCAGAAGAATTAAGCCTCCAGTAACTCAAAACATCCCCATTTGTAAATCAAGTAAGAGACAGAATATCATGTGACATACAAGATCTGTCAACAACTCAAATATTTCCTATATTTTATGAATAATCTGAAATGAAGCCACAAAAATATTAGCTAAATTATTAATAATTATTCAATTTCTTAAAATTATGATGAAATATATGTCATAATCAGTCTGTTTGTGGACAGCTTACAAGGAGAAAAGTGGATTAAAACTGGCAAATAAACTGTCTCTATCAAATTGGTCATCTAGCTCTAACAATTATAGTTGCTGTTCTTTTGCTTCTTTTTTGGTCTCTTGACTACAATAAAGCTCATTACACCACATAGATTTTCAGATGTACACATAAAGACAAAATGTAATCTTGCCTGTGGAGTTTTCCCTAGTTGTTACAATTCCTCATCCAGTTAATAGTTTGTCACCTTGAAGTTTATTAGATGGCTGAATCATCTGCAAATTTGACCATGGATTTCTGAGATTTTACATGATCTAAAATGCGCCCGTTAAAATTGCACATTGGCAAATGATGAAGTAGTGTGTCTAATGCAAACCAAACATCAAAGTTTTCACAAATGTTTATTCAGCCAAAATATACTTATTTTCAGAGGAAAAAGGATTTGGAAAACCTTTCATGCATTACCTATATATATACAAACTTTCTGTTACCTGTGGCTAGATTATTCAGTTTATGAATAACCCATAGTATATGCTGTACCTGAGTTATTAAGTGCTTTCAGAATCCTTCACACTATGGAAAATGGTGTACTCTTGCTGATGTTTTGTGAAGATTTCTAGCTTAATAGATTTTATTAACTGTCAAGCTTAGTGCAAGTCAAAACCAACTATCCTTCTTCTGGAGACAGCACAAGTCTAGAAGTCTGCAGAGTATTGTCTCTATTTTTCCTTTATTCCTAATTCTCTCTCTCTCTTCCAAAAGTGGATCACTGGCAACAGATTTTTTTGGAGACGCTGATGATAGTGTCACTAAATTAGTCAACCTCTGGAAAACTCTTTTCTCTTAAAAAAATCTATTCTAATGAGTATTCTAATCTGACCAAAGCTTCTTCATATGTTTCCAATAAAATAAATAATGTATTAATATAAGCATAACCATTTGCAAGGATAAGCAGTAAATTTAAGACACATTTTCACATGTTGGGGACTGGAAATATTTATTTACTAACAGAGACAGGAGTCTGTATGTTTCTCACTTCAGTTTATCTGTGTCTTTCAGCCATCTTCTAGCCCTGCGCATTTTTAGTACATTTTATTTAATAAGTGTAACAAGCCATTCTGTGTTTATTCAAGCATGATGTTATAACTTTACCAATCCAATTACAGATAGAATAAAGTGGTGATCAACCTTAAATCATAATTAAGGTAAATTAAGAGTTCAGATTAATGGTATTCAATCATCGAATTAGTCCAATAAGTAAAAAAATATAATTGTAGCAGTGACACTAAACATTACTTTTTTGACTTTACTATGGAAAATGTGAAGAGAAGCCTCTTTCCCTACACTCCATCTAGAATTTCAGCCCTTCCAATGTATTTGCTCTTCTGCTGAAGGACATCATTATCCTGAGAACCTTCATTTCCATCTTATGCTTTTGCCAGTCTAAATTTACTAAGCAGCTAAGAACCTTGGCTCATCGTAAGGAAGTAGAGCTATTAAAGTGCCTGTTTAACACTTTTTCCTTTAAATTATTTTCAGCTTGCTGTTCTCATTTTCACCTTTGAAAACATAGGGGCGACAGTGCAGATGTGATGGTTAGATGATGCACTATAGCAGTTTTTGAATTAACACTACCTATCAGTCTAGAAGAAGCCATGGAGTAATTCAATGACAGGCTGGTGATCATTTTTAGGAATCTGTGAAAGGTGTAGTTCACACACATGTGCACACATTCAAATGTACAAAAGTTAAGGGTAACCCACCAAGACCAGAGCTGAAAAAATAATTTTGAAATTTTTCTGTTTCCAGAGAATCTTTTTTTTTTTTTCTTTTTTTAAATAGGTCATCATATGTTATCTGCAATTTTGAGCTCAATATTTTAATTCATGGTGGGTCTCATTAAGTTGCAAGCTGGTGTGGTGGGTTGACCTGACACCAGGTGCTCACCACGCTGCTCTATCATTCCCCTCCTCAGCAGGATGGAGAGGCTGGGGGAGAAAATAAGATGGAAAAAACCCTTGTGGTCAAAATAAAGGCAATTTAATAAAGCAAAAGCAAAAGGCTGTGTGCAGTTTGATGGTGCTGTTTCCATATGTCTTTTTCATTCTGAATTTTTCAGGTGGATGTTTTTCAAGTGGAAGCAGTAGACCTTGGGACTCTGCAAGGGGTGGTGGTTGAAAAAGGAAAAGGCTCTGACTGGTTTCTGGAGAAGATTATTGTGAAAGAGGCAGCTGCTGCAGGGATAGAAACATTGTTTATGGCTCAAACATGGCTAAAAGACAGACACGATGGAAAAAGATCTGCCTCAGTAGCTCTGAATGGCACAGGTCAATATTATCTTCAAAGTATCATTTGCTAAGGAATTTGTTCCAAACTGCAGAATGCAGCTATGTGATTTGCTTCTATTAACAAGCTATGGCTTAAAATATTCCAGTAGACCATTACCATTACATAGAGAATTAGTGTGTCTGAACACTGTTGGGTTTTAGTACTATTTAATAACACTATTTGCCAGAGGATAATTTCTGCTTTGTTACTCCAGATTTACAGTGGCATAAATGGCAACAAATTTGGCATATTCTCTTTACAAATTGCTGCCTCTCCATGTCTTCTACTTTGCCACTTGCAAACAGTTTTTTAAGCTTCGAATACTTCTGCTGGCTACTTTCGAGAGACAGTAAAAGTGAGGTAAATAGTAGGGCAAACTAGGTTTAAGCAGTGGAGAAAATGGCTCCATTGTATTCAGAAGACTGTTTTACATTATTTACCCCACACTGTTTGGCTAGCTTTTGCCAGAAACTGAACACACTTTTGGCTGATACTGTGTTGGTAATCAGTCCACAGAGGAGCAGTTTTGACCCCACTGCCTGTGACTGCACCCTTTGTCAAGACAAGAAGAGAACGTGCATCCTCCCTCCCTGTGCCGTGGTTTCAATACAGGCACTATCTGGTGTACGAGCCAGGAGGGAACCACAGCACACCCCAACCAGATGAGTAGGCAACTGAAGCCCAGTGTGTACCTTTAAGCCTGCTGTATTTCTACTGATCCTGCCCCTAGGAGAAGTAAATAGAGATTATAGATGAGTCCTTAGATTACAGACAATATTCTCATTCTTTTCCTCCTAACACTCACGGCATCTCTGCTCACTGTAGCTACATTGGCTTGATGGTGTTTGTCCAGCAGTAGCCTATTGCGACTGAGCAGAATTCCAGTGCAATCCATTTCCTCTGCTTTATCATCTCTAACTTTTGATCATTTGAAACCTGGAAAGAAAAAAAGGAAGGTGTTATTGTCCAAAAGCAATTAATTTCAGCTTTGTTTTAGATTGATTGTTGGGAATATTGAGTGTATTTAAGGTTATATAACATGATTTTATTCAAATAATTTAAAAAAAAAAATATTTCTGTGTCTACCAGAATGCATTGATTTGGTAGAAGGAGAAAGTGTTCCTGTGAGTGTTTTTAGACAATAATCGCCAAGTCCAACCTTGGTTGTGATCTCAAAAGAAGGCTTTTCATCTTTGGTTCAGGCCTCTATATAATGTTTACAAGTAGTTTTGGTCTATATCAAATCCCACTGAAATCAATGGGAGCTGATATTAGCTGATATCAGCTCCCAAAATGGGCATTAAAAACATGCAATTAGTTTTGATTCATCCAAAGCATAAATTGTATAAATGAAACAGAAATGTTTTAAAATGAAAAATACTTGAATCTTCATGTTATAACCATTTCATAGTAAAGAGCTAGCTCTAGAGTCAGTACGTTAAATAGCGTGATATGTAGGAGATGACGCCTAGGTAGAAAATCACATTCTACACTTCCTAGTTAAATCTTTAATCTAAATGATATAATACTCAGTCAATTGCCTCACTAGAGATGAATACAGGCATTTATTATCATTTAGACACTGTTCTACAAAAGTATTAATTTGGTCTTCAATCTTTTTTTAATTAGAAATTCAGGAGAGGAGGAGCACTTCTGCCTGGCCTGTAGGAAAAAAACAAATGAGTTCAGGTATATCTTCTGCCATTCCATTGACTATTTTATTCATCAATTCTGAAATAATAATGTGAGAACATTTTCAATACAATACAGAATTACACTTAGTAGTACTGACAATATTTTCCCCTTTGTAATAGTAAGAAATGGCAACACACTTTGGGAGCTGATCAACACCCAGATTAAGTGCTTATATATTAATGCTCCCCATATAGACCAGTATATGCCTTAGGAATTTTATCTCAGGTACCTTGGTTAACGTAGAAAAACAGAAAAACCTTTAATCTTCTTTTTTTCCTTTTATTTTTCTTATTTTATTTGTTCAGAAGGCAGATGGAGGATTTATTTCACAAAACATCAAGAAGAAACAAAAACAGACTTTGAAAAGTTGTCAGAAAATATATCCAACTTGGTTATGGTTTTTTATGGAAGCAACGGCAAGTCAAATCCGGTTTCCATGGAAAACAAAGTGGAACATCAGGCTAAGAACCAAATAACATATGATGTAAAATAATATATAGATTTGTCTATATTTAAATTTTCTTTGGGCTTCCTTTTAAAGAGAAATAATCAGGTAGTGCTGTAAATATTGCAGATATTATTGTTTAAATATTGAAGAAAAGCAGAACTGAAATTTTAAGTTGCACACCACATTTCATTTTTCATTTTTGGCTTTCTCAAGTTCATGATGATCAAGCTTTTTTTTTTTTTTTTTTTCCTTTTTTTTTTTTCCCAACAAATTCTCATAGTTAATAATGCATATCAATTTAAATGGCATTAACATTAAGTAGGCACATTTAGAAATCAGTGCAGTATGTAATCTGAATTTGATAGAATACTTACAATGAATGCCCCTGGAGTATAAAGCTAATGTTTCCGTAAGTGCTTACAGTCAATCTAGTTCTGCTGCCTTTGAACTCAATGGGACTTTTAGCACCAAGAGTGATGCGAACGGGGCTAGGTCTGTGCTGACCCCTTTAGAGAAAACTTCCCCGGTTCCTGTAAATTATCTATGTCTATATCTATATATCTCTGGATGCTAACTCATTGTTTTGTTGCTTCCTAGATACATTTGCCATCTGATCTGGGAATGCTTTATAAAGTGAGACTTGGTCTCCAGAGTTTGGAAAACAGCATATCCCAGTTGTCTCTTCGTCAGTTTAAAATGCAGAACACATCAACCCTGGATACCTTTAGTCTTACCATAAATAAAACACTTCCTCTTTCTCTTAATGGAGACAGATGGATTGAATTCCCTGTAGAGTGGCCGCTAAAAGAAGCACTTTCTGGTAGGTATAAATCTACTTTAAAGCAGTAGAGTGGTCCAGGAGGTTAACACGTCCTAATATTACAATTGAAGCCTTTATCAAAACAGGAAATTTTATTGTCTTTATGTAATGATTCATAAAATCTGGATAAGAATTTAAAATGTATGAAGGAAAATACTATCCACTCAGCTTAATTTCTATACCATAAAGTGGGAAATGCAATGTTCATTTCACTGCACAGAACCATTATTATATGGTACAAGGAACAATTTATAAGAAATATCCCTTTCTTGCAATGTTGTAATATTTCTACTCTCCTTTGTTTAGTCCTCAGCTGCTCATATTACTGACATTAACATGATTTTTATAGCTCATTTACTATTAAGCTATTTTTTTGTTTGCACATTCCAAACAAAGATGCTCAGTAAATAACAGCTCAAAACTACACATAAGCATCAGTTTTATTACCTTTATACACTCCAAATATTTATGCCTGTTAAAATTACCTCAACAATTGTCTTACATATCTCAGCTTTGTTAAGCAAAATAAAAGAAACCCTTTCACCTAAAATCCACCATATCTTCCATATTCTTCTAATGTGATGCCTACTGAATGCCACCATATAACAGAACAATTCTCAATTTAATAAACAGACCAAATAATGATACTTAAGATTCAAATAATTTCTGCCTGAGTTTTATGCAGAAAACAAATGAGTTACCTGGGTGAAGAATAAGTCAGTTCATCCAAAGTGAGCTGAAGTAGGTATTAAACGAACTACCCCAATACGCTTTGGATTGGAATTTATGGCCGCGTTTCAGTGAGGTGTTTGCATGCATCTAAATGTAAACATATAAGTAATCTCAGGAGAATTAACAAGGGCTGAGTGTTTTTTGCATATTTTGGCTGCAAATGAAAATTTAAATTTTATATTTAGGCTTTAGATTTTATATTGCTTAGAGGTGTTATTTTCACTTGAAGACTTGCACAGTATGAGTACAGAACAGAGTTTAATGGCTTTCATCTTCTATACACAAGGTTGAAACAAAGAGGACCTTCAGATTAACATAAAGGACATGAGCATGCCCCTTGCAAAAGACTGGTCGCTGTCACATGCAGAAGTATTTAGGGTACATGTGCAAGCACACAGAAATGGTGAGGGAAAGATGCAGCGTGCTTGATAAATGGGCAGTGAGACTGGAACCCTCGTGACCTTGGTTCTGACACTGGCTCTGTCACCGGCCTCTTGGTTGAAAAAAAATCAGTTCCCCACTCTTTGTGGTTTTGGGGGTATTTTTTAATTTTTTTTTGTTTGTTTGTTTGGCTTTTTTAAATATTTTCCTTCTTCGTAAAATTCTTTGAGATCAAGAGACAAAAAAATCACACACACACACACACACAAAAGAATAGATATTCTATTACTTATGTGTTTAGGTAAAAGAATAAACAAACAAAATAGCTCATCTCTCTTGCATTTATTTCTTTCCATGTGTGCTTTAGAAGTCTTCAAGAGGGATTTGTAACCACAGTGAAGAAAAAAACTAGGACAGTGAAAAAACACCTTCCCCCAAATCTTTGTCATTTTATGTCCAAGAGACCTTTAAGCAGCTCCACAGCAGGTGGCACACGTGGAATTCAAATTGATCATTTACACACAAACATACTTGCAGTTTATTGTGCAAAACAGATTTGCTTTTCTGTCAGCTTTCTAAATCTAATTTATCTTCTCCTTGGTTTGCTTTTTCTCAGCTAAAAGCAAGACCAGTATTCTGTTAATTGGAATGGAAAGTAGCTGATCATAATCACCTTAACCAGAAGCTTTGTGCTGTTAAATTTCAGATAGAGCTCTGTCGTTCATAGAGTGCCTTAGTATTTCATCTCTTAGCTATCCTTTCCTTTTTTTTATTTTGTACTCAGGATTGTGATGAAGCATATGCTAATGGCTAATTGAAACCATCAAAACACAGTTGATGATAAAATACCGTGCAGACCCTTGAGATCTGGCTGTGCACACATGTGCCTTTGGGTGTATTAATGGGGAGAGGTCTCCAGCTGAGTATATACATAAATAGTTTCTCTTCACTGTACCTTCCTTTGAAATTCCTCAGGAATCCCCGGGGATGAAATGGTGTGCTCTCTCACTCTCGCTCGCACTCTCTCTCTCACATAAAGGGCTGTACAGAAGGTGAATTTTGCAATATTGTAGTTTTTAAGGCAAAACAATTAAATAGTGGAAAGGTGAAATTAAAAAAGTATTAGGCTACTTTCAAACAGCTGATTATTTCCACAAAGTTAATACAGAGCCATAATTCACACTGAGATTCTGAAATCATCAGAATTTTGTAAAATTAATGGAGTTGTAACATTCATATTTGTTATTTTTATTGCATGTAACTTCTTTTCAGAGATTTCTTTCATCTTTCCCCTCTCCATTCTATTCAGTACACTATGGAGATAAAAACTTACTTGCCCACATTTGCCCTATGATGGCTGGTTCCTACTACCTGAACAAAGACCACCATTTAAGCATTTTAGCCCTCTTCCCTTGCCTACATTAGTCTCCTGCAACTGCCCTTCTTTGTACAAGGTACTCTGCCAGTGCTATCCACTGTATAATCTGATCCAAAGTTCATTCAACTCAATCTCTAGTTGACTACAGGGTCGTGATAAGACAGGAGATCTTACTTGCCTTGGCCAGACTCACCTGGAACCTCCAGCCATGATGGGCATAAGATGTCCATTTAAAATCATGCCTGAGCTATACCAGATGTGCATCTGTCTCTAGTCCTCTCTCTGACCCTGTCTTCTGGACGGACTGATGAGCCTGAGACCTATTAGGATTTTATCTATTAGGCGTTTGCCATTAAAAAGAAAAAGGCAACTGACTGTGGTAATTTTTCCATAATGTGCTACTGTTATAAAGAGCATAAAGCATAGGCATGCTTTTCTCTAATTTAATGCAAAGTTGTCAGCATCACCGGTGTTTATAGTTACAGGACAAAATTGAGGAAAAAGAATTTAAAAAATTGAATTTTACTATCATTTTCAAGTGTTTGAATTTTTAATTACATCTGACTGCACATTGCTATGTTGTCACATAGCTGTGCAAGGTTGTGGCACAGTCTTAACAAGATCTCTTCACGCTTCCTATTGCAGTGGTTACATATCATCTAACAGTATTTTCAAGAAACATTTTGAGTGAGAGAAATTTGGTGCATATGACTGCATGTATATATGGTACTCATGGTGACACAGGGGACAGATCCCTTCTCTGGTCATTGCAGAATGTCCAGCAAGGAGAGAACAATGAGGTACTGTTTTAAAGTACTTTAAAATATATCCTTTAATCCATTCTTGCGCTTTCTATACATTATTTTCAAATTTTCCTATATACTTAAGTAATGTAGTTTAAGATAGTAATACTGAATAATTTTATTTTAGTCATTTCTAGTTATCATGGACGCTGTTGAATTGGGAGAGTTGGACAAAGTTGTTCTTTTGATCAGCAGTAAAACAGGTAAAGTACTTTTGCTGCTCTCTAAAGTCAGTGATGTGAATCACACAGCTAGCCTCCTGTTAAAGGCAATGAAATCACTGCTAGAGTTAAATACAGATTAATTTCCTTTGGCTATTTTTGCTGAAGGGTAATATTTTATAAAGCAAAATCCTGCATCTTGACACATTAAAATCCTTGGATCTAAAGGCTATATCATTGTTGCATCAAGAAAGTAAACTATTCCTTTCTATACAAGAAAGAAAAACAGAAAATTAAGATAAATAATTTTATTTCATGATTAATATGTGATCTATTAATAAGTGATCTAGGAGAACAATAATAACTCATGTAAGAAACTGGTATTGTTTAATTGTCTTTCTGTGATTCAGTTATTTTCACTGTTTTCCGCACCTGTCTGTTTTCTTCCTGTGACATTCGGAGGAGGATTTTGTCCCTATTAGGCAATCAGCAGTTTTGTCACTGAATTTCATTAAGATTGTCATAATTTAACATCTCTTTGCCTCATCTGTAGGATGGCTATCATGCTACTGACAAACGCTCAAGACTTTCATTAAAGTCCTTTAATGAAATTTGCTGTATAATTGCAAATTATTACTTACTATGTGTTACAGCTGAGTATTTGCAGACAGTTTTCTAGGAAAACAAGGGTTCTGTGTTTGCACTTTCTCTCTCTCTCTTTCCTGTTTGCGCATGTGTTGGCTCCTCATAATAACCTTTTAGACTCACCACCCAATTTCAACCAAATCTGTAAAATGTGTATAGATGTCAAAGACATTTGGGCAGTAAGCCTACGTACTGGTTGGCTGGTCAAGACATCCTGCCCCACACCACGGTCTGCCTTGGCTGCTGAGGGCTTCACAGGGGGCTCGATATGGGGCTGCAGTTACTGTAGAGGGGAAGGGCAGGAGAGGGGCAGCCCTGCCATGCTGCTGGTGGGGAGCAAGGCGTAGAGGTCACTGCTTTTATTTCCCACAGCTTCAGTTGTACAAGTTAACTATGGCTGTCTGTCTGACTGACAATCATTGAATATGGCAATTGCATGTTGCCAAAGGGCACCGCAGAGAGCATGACAGGCAAGATTTTTCTGGTCAGGGTTGAAAACACGATTCACAAAGGAGAAATTTCAGGGCTCATTGACTCTGTGTGTGTTATGAAAAAAGAATTGGGCAGCTGTATAACATATTTCTTCTAGGGGTGTTACTTAAATGATAAAGCACTTTAAATGAGTAAGGGTGTCCATATTGTATCTAGACTTGTTTGGACTGAGACTAGTTTGGACCAAGACTTTGAACCAAAAATCCCCAAACACAAAAGCTCTTTAGTGTATAAAGTCAGAGGTACTCTGCAGGACTGGTCAGCCCAGGCAGAGTGTTGCTCTAATGCATTTATGCTTCTTCCAGTATTTGACCAGGTTTTTAAGGTTCGAAACCTCTTTTAAGGTTCGAAATCGCTTCCTGAGGCTTCTGACTCTTTCCATGAACTGTCTGGGCAGGTCAACATGATGTCCTGGATTCCTTCCCAGGAGCCCAAGCCTATTAACTTAGACTCCTATTGATATAATTAAAGGGACTCAGACAGTAGTAGAAGACATAGGAATGCAGTTTGCTGAACAGGGCTGAAGGGACAAATAATAGAAGAGAAGGGAAAATGAATAGTCTTCATGACTAACTAACGGCAAGAGATTCAGGCCAGTGTTATAGACAGCATGTAGCTGAAGTCCCCAGCAGAAAATTCAAAAGGAAGTGTTAGTCAGAGAGCATTCTTTCTCAAAGAAGCAGAGGTATACAGTAAGTTGCTGAAATTCCTTCATACCTTCCATCTCATGAGATCCTCTTTTTGCTGCATATGGAATGAAGCTCCAACCCTCTTGTCAGCCAGTCACTGAAGAGGAAGCACCACCAGATACATATTCCTGCTCTTCCTCCTCAAATATGCCTGCCTGAGTCATGCTGAATCGTTTCTGCATGCCTGTCCAAGGACAGTGAGGACAACACTCCTTTACTTCAGTAAGATGAAGGAAATGCTTGCTCCTAAATGTCTAAGTTGAGGTTTTATATAGGAGCAAAATAAAGGCTGTTATTCCAGGATTTTTAAGCCAATTGTTGGTATTCATAAATGAATTAATAAATGATGTTTTAGTGTAGTAGGAATGACACCATTATCTGAACAACAGACTCTGCCTTATTCCTTGACATGCAGTACAACATTTTCACAATACCTTATTTCCTTCTTTGTAGACTGCAAACTGGACATTAAAAAATTGCATTTGAAAGAAGCTGTAAAGGAGCATCCCATCTATGTATTTGAAGTGAATGAGTAAGTATAGTATGTAAAGCTAGTCATTATTCAGGTTTTTTTTATAGCATAACAGTTGAAAACACTGAGCAGGCATTGAATTAAAATGACTGTCTCAGACTAGTTCAGTCAATGGATATTTTAAAAATAAGTCCATCTTTAACTGTCCCACATAATTTCATAGGATTTTTTTGATTAAACATGTGATTTACTTATCACAAGAACGTGAGTGATTTTGTTTTTCAGAGCATTTTCTGTGGATGCGAATAAACCAGAAATACAGAGAGAAATCCCAGTATCTTTTGTTATTAGAGGAGACAAACAAAGGAATGACATAGATAACAACTTACATAAAGATGGAAGTCAAGCAAGCAATCTGACAGAGTATACAATTAAAGTATACACAGGTGACAAAAGGGGAGCAGGGACTGATGCCAACGTGCATATTATTTTATTTGGGAATGAGGACAAATCTGAGGTATTTCAGCTCTCTCAGTCACTGGAGCATCGAAATCCCTTTGAAAGAGGAAAGGTGAGTACATGAATTTTATAGGATGTGTATATTTCTGGACTGGGAAAGCAAAATTTATGCAAGTTCTTTACAGAACTTAAGGCATTTATCCTGTTTTCCAAATCACTAGATGAGATATAGTCTCAGCTATCTCTGTGTTCGCCTTTTCGCCAGAGTAAGCAAGGGACATCTTGCTGGTATCATATCTAGCTGACTCTTTTGCTCTTCTGTCTCTTGGTCCCAAACGCATTATATTGCATCCACTCATCTGCCCCATTATACATTTCCTTGATCTGAATTGCACAACATGCATTGCCTGTGCATGTGCATATATCATAGAATCATAGAATCATAGAATCATAGAATCATAGAATCAGAATCATAGAATGGTTTGGGTTGGAAGGGACCTCAAAGATCATCTAGTTCCAACCCCCCTGCCATGGGCAGGGACACCCTCCCCTAGACCTCACCCTCCACCCTCCAAACAGGTTGCCCAAAGCCCTATCCACTTCCAGGGATGGGGCCTCCACAAGTTCTCTGGGCAACCTATTCCAGTGCCTCACCACCCTCACAGTGAAGAATTTCTTCCTTACATCGAATCTAAATCAACCCTCCTTCAGCTTAAACCCATTACCCCTTGTCCTATCATTACACGCCCTTGTAAACAGTCCCTCTTCAGCTTTCCTGTAGACCCCTTCAGGTGCTGGAGGTACATACTTGTTGGCTGGTCAAGACATCATGCCCCACAGCATGGTCTGCCTTGGCCGCTGGGGGCTTCAGAGGCGGCTCAACGTGGAGATGCAGTTATTGTAGAGGGGAAGGAAAGGAGAGGGGCAGCCCTGCCATGCTGCTGTTGGGGAGCAAGGCGATATATATTGCAATATCCCTTGCTGTTGCACAAACTTTGAATATTGTGCTTGAGAATACATCAGTCTCTTATATACATCACCACCGAATCATCCATCCTCACCGAATGTATAAGCCTATACCCAGACAAAATGGAACCATGCACACCAACCTGATTCTGATATCTGTCATGCTTTAGGCTATCCAGAGACCTCGAGTTCAGATACAGATATTTGCATAAGAATGTTGATTCTCTGCATGATGTCCCAGCACTTTAGCAGAATATTCTTCTATTTTAATAAATATATTATTCCAGCAAAGGAATTGCTCTGTTTGCTCACCACCTGTGCAATGGAGTATAATGATGGTTACCCTTATGTAGCAAGAAATAAATATATTTTCCATATCTCTCTCCTGTGGATTTCTTGAAAGGTAATGACTGAATAATTAAAACTCCAGTTAAAATATCTTTCTTATGAGATCTACCACATTATCTCCAGCAGTCCTAAACATCTTTTTACTTGCAGTTGGTCTGGGTTTCTTCATCCAAGATGTCTTTGAATATCTTCTAAAAGAACTTTACTTGTGTATTGTCTTCCATATGGAGGAGGTTAATAAATCTAGTTACCTAGAGGCACAAGAAGCAAGTAAGAGTGTCTTGAGTAGTACTTCATTTCACATAGTACTACACAGGAGGTGCCATTGCTCTTTGAAAAAAAAGAGCAGATACATGGAAATCCTGTCAGCAATCTAGCTAAGTGAATGGGTAGCCTCTGATGTCAAATGTCTTATGAAAAAAGGATGTCATTTTAAAAACAAATCTGTAATATGAAACAAGGTAACATTTTAAATTAAAATATATAATATTTGAGAAAGAAAATGGTACATGTAGTAAAAGCCTTTCCATTTTATGTTCTTGAACGTATATTTGTGTATCATATACTGAAAACATTTTAGAAGTTTGTATCAGTTGAGAATTCCTAGGAGAGCAAAAATATTTTTCTCGTATATGAAAGTCAGGAAAGAGGTAGGGATTGTCCTACTATAAGTTGAAAAGTTAACCTTTCATGTTTAAACTGAGACCTATTAGGAGAGGATCTATAGCACAGATCTTCTGTAATGAAAATAAACCAGATCAGGTGTCAGCAACCTATTTTGAATTGGTATTATTATATTTGAATTAGTCTCAGAACTGACCTAAACAAGTGCATAAATTTCCAGACATTGGTATATTATTTTTAATAACTGCATTTTAATATTGAAGGTTGATACATTCAAGATTAAGACAAAAAAATTAGGAAGCCTACATTCAATTGAAATTGGTCATGATGGGAAAGGATTTGGTGAGTATGCTGCATGCATTCAATAGCCTTGTAAAAATCTTCTGCTTAAAGATCTCCCTGACATTTGGCAAGGTTTCTGAAGTCATGCTACTGCTACAGCTAGCTAAAACAAATCTGTAAACAAATGAGGTCAGTCTGACTGCTCTTGCTTACACTCCCTCTGTCTCTATCACATTTCCCTTGACTTTACCTTGATTTTTTTTTTTTTCTAAGAGAGAAGAGATCTAGTTAGCATAAACCTCAGAAGGTTTTATCCTTCAAACATTGCTCAGCCAAAACTCCTATTAGATGTCTTAAATAAGGTAGGATTGACTTTTCAAAATGCAGGCTAAACTTTCCATTCTTTGAACATTATCTAAGAAACGTTTAGGCAAGTTTGGGACTCTGGTCAAAGCATGCTGTGGCTCCCACCAACACGAATACAGCTTTTCTTCTTGTGAAAGCTAAACTATGAGGAGAACACTAGTGTGCACCAGGTCTTCCCCTGATGTGAAGTTAGGATGTGGCTACAGTACATACCCACACATGACGATGGAAACTGTTTCTATGTATGGTGTATTACACGTAATCTCTAAAACCTGAATTTTACAAAAAAGTAACATGGGACACTAGGGCATATAATATTTTGACCCTACGTTTAGTGGTGCCAAAATAACCTAGAGATATACAAATACATAAATGGAATTTGCAGGCAATGTACAGCTTGAGTCAAAAAGGTCTGATTGTATTGAGATATTCTGGTCAGGTGAATTTTGCTTAACCTATCTGAAAGAAATAGGTTTAGGTTTAACAAAATCTGATTTATCTAAATGCATGAGCCACTATAAGGTGGCAAGGGTTTATCGTCTCTGGAATGAACCAAGCAAAATTCTGAAAATAGCAGTTCCTATTTAGTCAAAAGGTGAACTTTTTTTTTCCTAACTACCCAGTTATCTTGTACATGTGATAGAATTGAAATCTCAAAAAGAAAAACACCTAACCTGTTGAAATACCTATAATAAGTAAAATCCTCCTGCTGACTTTCATTTCATTCATGTTAGCTGCTGTACCTGCACACAATTCTATTTAGAACTGATCTGGGAATGGAAGACCGCAGACCACACCGGCAGACTTTTAGCACTCTGAATTTTGCACAGAAGTCTGCAGGGGGAATACAGGCTGAACTTGTATTTCCTGAGTCCCAGATTATCAACAACATGATTATCTTTCATCTCTGTGTCCTGATCAACATCACATAGCTGTTAATACTGCCTTCCTAGCACAGCTGGTGTGTGTTGATTCATCTTACATCCATGACTACCTTCCTCTTCATTTTTTCTTTGAAATTATCTCCAAGTGTCTTTTGTCACATCAGCTGTAATCCTCACAAGCATCCTCAAATGTAGCACATCTTTGAAATGTTTCATCTGTTTGCTAATCTTTCCTAGCTGCCTCTAGATTTCTCCATACCTGGAGATTTCAGTCAGTGAGGTCTGTTGGAGTTTTGTCAATAAAGGATAGAGCATTAGGTTTTAAACTTTTCAAGAGGACAACCATGACTTTATATGAGTTTGTAAAGTGCTGTGTAAATTTGAGAGACTGTAAATTTTTATTGCTGATAATCTTGACTCTAAATTACAGAGATTTCATGAAAGGTCAGATATATTCTAAGTAGAGTCTATGATATATTAAACCATTCTCAAGATTTCATTAAAAGCGTTCCAGAAGTACTTCACAATATCAATAAATGATTCTTGTGAACTGAAGATGAAAAATGTAGACACCTTTATGGCCTAGTTATACTAGCTAATTGTTTGAAAATGTCCATGAGAAGTGAGAAACATCACTTTGCCTATCTAAATTACTACAATTTTCTAATATTTTTTATTATATTTTTATCCTACTTACAAATATTTTTATTTCATTTAGACTACTTTGTTGAAATATTTGAAAACCAAAATAATTTGTTAGGATATAGTTTTTTATCTCTAGGACACGCAAAGAATACCAAAAGGTTTTCAGCTACTAGCAGTACGATCCTAATTAGTTTTTAAATGCTGTCATTAAGTATTTGCATTGGCAAACATGACTAGAGATGCCAGCACAAACACTGTATTTCTATAATAAAATTTTATTTTAAAAATCTTCATATTTTAATATTCTATGAAATAAAATTCTATAGCACAATAATGAAGGCATTTTTCACACAGCAAAACAGGAGATTATGGCAGGTATTAAATACATTCTCAAAGCTAGAACAGGTATGAGTGTTAGCCTAAATGGAAATGCTACTCTGAATCACTACTGCCAAAGAAATATGGATATAAGCAGCATTCAGATTCACCACTTGGTTTACATCAATATATTAATTAGAAAGAAGTAATAGAATTTCTGTTTTCCTATTGTTTAAGGGCTTGGGTTATCATTAAAGAAATTACATGTATTGATAAAGTCTATCTGGTTTTATTGTTTGGTGGACACTGGAAATCAACACCCAGCGGGGTGTACTTCAGAGTACCAAAAAGGGCTTCATGAGATTTCCAGAACGTGTTCAATATTACCATGCACTCTGTGTCAGTTGTCTTACTGCCTGTTCTGTTCAATGTGGAAAAAATGAGTTAAATTGTAATAAAAATCTTCCTTTATATTTTCCATCAAAAACATCAAAGACCTTCTCTGTAAAATTGAGAGAAATTGGTAGTAATTTGAATTATCTACATTTCAGTTTTATTATTGATACTGAATACATTTGGAAGTACTGAACTACACGGGGTTTGGAAAGGAAATCAGAAACCTTTCTTATGCTTTATTTGTGTTTTGGTTATATTAAATTTGCTCATTTTTTTCCTTCTACAGCAAGTGGCTGGTTTCTGGAAAAAGTAGAAATCACAGATGCATCTAGGAATTCAGTGTATTGCTTCAACTGTAATAGGTCAGTAGATCAGTTCATCATCACTCCGAAGGTGCTATTTTCTTTTTAACAAGAATAAGTAGTAGTCTTTTTAGTCTCTCAGTTGTTTCTTTTCTGGTTTCCTAGAACCAAAAAATTTTTTAACCGTGCTGTGTTCCTATCAGTCCATCCCCAGTAACTTTTGAACCCTTTGGCCAATTTCAATCTAATTTGTCAGAAGAATATTTAGAGGAAGACACTATACTTTTCTGAGTTATTAAAACTGGATGACTGTAGGAGGGAGAGACACAGTTGAGTGCCTTTTC
This sequence comes from Aramus guarauna, assembly GCA_013400195.1. NCBI lineage: Eukaryota > Metazoa > Chordata > Aves > Gruiformes > Aramidae > Aramus > Aramus guarauna. The sequence continues at coordinate 238,418 of VXBL01008896.1, forward strand.
CAAGATAAGATATTAGGATGCCATTTTCAAGAGGTAGAAGCTGTTTGGTGAACCATTACACAAATATTAGTGCATATGTGGCCCTGACGAGCATATCATAGGTATGCAAACAGGAATGGGAGGGAACCAGAAATATGGGATGCTGGGAGGATGGTAGGATATGGCAGTATAGATGCAAATCAAGAAAAAATAGTGGGTTTTTATTTTATTGTGCAAAAGCAACATTAAAATCCTTCTGTTTCGATGTCTGCTTAGTATGGGTCTAGGATACATTCAGCAAATGGGGTGAAGATAAAAGAAACCTTTTTACAATGTAATGTAAGAGGGTAATGATCTAAATTTAGACATTTATTTGGATAAAGAGGTGCTGGGGTAAAGAGCTTTTAATGTACAAAAAGAAGATCCACTTCAGCCTGCATCAAACTGAGGCAACACACTTTCAGAAGTTGGAAATTAAACTGAAAGGTATATTTGGAGTGACTGTTCACTACAGTATACAGTTTACAGCTTAAAGCATTTCAGAGTAAACAACAGAAGCAAACACATTCATGCCTTTCGAAGTGTAAAATAGGCTTTTAATTCATCTGGAGAACAGACAAGTGTGAAAATTTACAAGTTCCCTATATCTAGAAAGAGGGATGTTGCCTGGTGGTCTGAAAACAGAAATGGTAGCCAAGAATATTTAATTTTATCCTTACCTTAAATGTTTCTGTAAACTTGACAATTTATGGAGGCAAATCCCAATCGTGAACCCAAAAAAGCAACATTTTTTTAGTTCTTGGATAGTCAGTTGGACTCTACGGTCTAAGTCATGAGAATGTGTAGCTGTTACCAAATTCAACAACATTAAACTTCTTCCAACAACATTAAACTTCTTCCAAACACATACTCAGGTACTATCTAATCTTCTACACACCTAAATTTAGGTTAGTAGGCATGATCAAAAGTCCTTAGGCCACAGTATCACTCAGGTGTGCTACACAATCCATGATGGGATTTTCAGTTGATGTCAGTCCACCTCTTTTACTTGTCAGAGTTCTTAGACCACACCAGTCAGAGGACAATTCTTGAAAAAGACAGCTTGCAACAAACATTTTTTTTTCCCTGAGGTTTTGTTTTCAATTTTATTTAAAGTCTTATGGTAAATACACAAAGATATGTAGGAAACCCATCTGGAGCAAGAACTTGGATCACATTGATGTGGGGGAGTGGCTGACACAGACTGATTCTACAGACTGCTGAGTAGGACATTTAACTGGGACCTTGGTGGATTAGAGTGATGTCCTTACCTTAATGTATACCTACTTACTCAGAACAGAAGAATTTCAGTAGAAGAGATTAGGAGGTCCATGCCAGAGTACTCAGTGTCTCGGAGGTTATAGGACACTCTTCATATACAGTAAAATGTAAGCTCATGTCCCTGTTCCAGTCAAGACATGGAGCTTCTCGTCTCATAGCCTGCTGTGTAAATGGGGAATGGGTTCATTCTCTCACAAAGAAAGGACGACTCTGATACAAATGTTGTCTCTAAAACATATTCATCACTGAGAAACCTGAAAGGAGGTGGGCATCCTTTACTAACTGACTTTAATGTCTGTTGTTTAGCTTACACCTCACACCTTTCCTTGGCTCTGGGACTTCCATGAGCAATTTTATCTGCCACATTTAGTTGTGTTTCAGCCTGGAACTGTTTAGCATCAGCCATATCTCCCAGCTCTTCAATGCTGCAACTTCAGATGTGAGCTCCATTAACACTATACCAGCAGGGAATCCCTCCTGTACTAGCTCTTTAGTAGACATCACTTCAGGTAGTCTGTAATAAGTCTAGCAAAAGTCTTAGAAGCATTTTAACTCTCTTTGGAAATTAATATCATTGCCTCCGTGGTTCTAGTTAACATCAATCTACCTGATCTTTGGACTCAGGCCTATTTCCCATACAGTCAATAGGCTCTTATGGAGCAGGGATCAGGCCCACCATACAACTCAGTATTTTGTGAGCCAACAAGCAGATATGAGAAATAAACAGCCCCTGGAACAGTATACATGGACAATAACTTGTTACCACAGAACAGGTTTCCTTACTTTAAATTATCCTGATTTTATGCCACTCAGTGAAACAATCTTCTTGTCACCGATATGACCAACAAATAAAATTAATGTATATTTTATAAACATATTTATAAAATTAATTGCACTTTTAAATTATGCATATATGGATACTAAAAAGAAAAAAAAATTAAAAAAATCACTGTTTTCTTCAGGTTGGTTACTGCTTCTACATAAACCAATGCAAAAACTCTCCTAGCAATCCAAAGGTGCAGAAGCAGGCTCTCATGATGTGTCTGTTTGTTAAGTTTTATACGTGCTGTATCACTGACAGGTTTTTATGTTTTTCCCTTAAGGTGGCTTGCTGAGGATGAAAGTGATGGCTGCACCATAGTGCAACTCTACCCATAACTGTTTGATTTCTGATTCTTTCTGAGTGTGCTGCTTCTCCAAATTCATGATGATTTGATTTACTTGTATTTTATAATTCTGAAGGTATTTTAATTACTGTGAAGGAATGTCAAAACAATGCATTAAAAATATCACAGTAAATTAAACATGTCTAATGTGAACACTGCACTCCAATCCTATTAGAGATGCTCAAAAACTCTGCATGACTGAAATTTAGAAAACAGAAATTTAAATCTGTAACATGGCTCTGTGGACTTGATCTGAGCATTCATAGTGGTAGACATATGTAGTAACATATTCAAATACTTGTTTTACTAATAATTTGTGGGAAAGTTAAATTTAGCTCTTTGGTAAAATCTGTCAATATTTATTAATTTGGTAAATCTGTTTCAATTTCAACATTTATTAAAATTTAGATTTTCTTGAAATCATTTTCCAAACAAATTGTACAACTCTTCAACGTTACCATAGATTGCTTCCTTTTTCTGTAAGACCGTAACGGAGAGTAATAAAGAATTTTTTTATTCAGGAGTTCACCCTGTGTCAGTAAGCCTCCCACTAACATTTGATTGATTGTAAAATCTTGTAGCTGAGCCAGAACCTCAGCTGAGAACCTTTAGATTCAAAGGGTCTCCTAAGAGAGGCTGTTATCAGTAACGTTGCAATAGCTTACTGGCAGGCTTAGGCAGCTCCCTGCTCCGCTTGACGACTTTTGCAGTGCCCATTCTTAGCCACCTAACTGACTTTCCAGGGCTGTATGTGTGAATGCCTCTACTTAAAAAAAAATAAAAAAAAATCAAAGCCCAATTCTATTTGAAAATGCACAATAAATAGAAAGATATTTAGCAATAGATGCATAAATTAATATTTGATTTGGTAGGCTTTGACATTGCCAGAATTGACTCAGGAAGGGTTTAGGATATAGATAAGTCTGAAATGAAATCATGACTTGCACACCACCTGAAGTTTCATGTGTGTGATCAGAATACAAATACCATATATAAGCTACATAGGGCATCCCTCTGTTTAATCAAAAGCTCCACATTTAGTTCCTCCAAAATTTAAAATCTGTATGACTATCTGAATTTCAGACCTGTTCCACCCTCGAGCCACTACCATGCTCTGTAGCAGCAATGTGCTTTCTATAATTATAAGAATTAAATGAATTTCTAATCTGTGCTGATGAAATATTGTCTGGTGCTCTTTTTAATATGTTCAATGTTTATTTACTCACATTATTCTGTGAAATGAGGAATGTTGGCCAATATCTGCATGGGTGATGAGATTTCAGTTGTTACTTTGACACAAAAAATAATAAACACATATAATGGATCTTGGCAGATAGTTTCATTTTTATCTACCTTATACGTCATCAAAGGGAGAGCTAATGTGAGGTGTGGATGTGATCAGAGTGAGCAATGGAACAGAGTCAATTTCTTCTAAAAGTGCTCTTTTTGCTCACACTGCTACCACACGCACTGGAATGGATTTGAAATTGTATCCCCAGAGTGCACAGTTCACTTACTTAGTATCAGTATTCATTACACTGAATCACTTCGTTGTGATCTATTATGTGATTTGTTTCATTATTATGTCTTTCATTAATAGTTTGTAATACTAGCTCTCTTTGATGCCATTTCTGATTTATCAAGTGTAAATAATGCCTTCCTAATCTGTTTTTCATTATAACAGCGAATACTCTCCTTCAGCAGCTGCCTTCGGTATTTGAAAATTATTTTCTCTACCTATACAGTGTACAAATCAGGTTTTGGATTTGCTTCCCTGGATCTGGGGCCATGTATCATGGAATCATAGAATCACAGAATGGTTTGGGTTGGAAGGGACCTCAAAGATCACCTGGTTCCAACCCCCCAGCCATGGGCAGGGACACCCTCCACTAGACCAGGTTGCCCAAAGCCCCATCCAACCTGGCCTTGAACACTTCCAGGGATGGGGCATCCACCGCTTCTCTAGTTGAGGTATAAACAACTCGACACTTTCACTAACAGGACCACCACAGCAGAGGGCTTCGTGTCAAGCACACCATGGGTCCTTGCAGCACATATTACCAGGGGATTACACTTTGTTAAGAAAACCCGAAATACCGTAAGAATCTCTCTCAGGTCTTGCTTGGAAGACATGCCAGTTAGCATATTTAGCTTGTGACTAGTGCCAAACCCCAAACTTGCCTCTTCCACATGGCATACAGTGATCTCTGCTGTGTTTGGCACAGAAGTCAGTTAATCTTTATCCCTTGCAAGTGGGACAATTTTTGGACAAAATTGCTGCCAAAGACAGAGACATGACAGAGGTGCCACCTGGTGTGTGCTCTGCTCTTGCTGCACAGCAAGGTTGCTGCCTTGCTTTTTTCCTCCCAGCACCCTGCCCTGCCTAGGGAGAGCCTGGGCAGATATTGACACCACTGATGCCTCCACAGGCAATGGAGATGCAGCATGGAAAAGAGAGTGCTCGGGTCAACAAAAGAAAAAAAACAGGCATTTGGCACTCATGGAAGCCCTGGAAGGAGCAGAGAGATAACTCAATCAGCCGGAAAAGCCAAGGCTGTAGTGGAGAGAAGACTTCTGCTGTCTCTCCCTGCTGCATCCTGTCCTTGAAGATCTCTGTGAGAGGGCAGTGGCTAGAGGATTTTGCTATTATTATTATTATTATTATTATTATTATTATTATTATTATTATTACACTACAGAGAAAGCCTGGAGCTGGGTGCTAAAATACAGACTCCGAAGACCATAACGTAGACTCTCAGGTATAACAGAGTCTGAAAGTGTTCATTATGGGTCCAGTATTGGTTAACTCTTTTTTCCTTATCCACTTTTCCTGGTGTGCTTTTATATATATTATTAGGTTAATCTAGGTGACATATTTCTGCCCATTTAAGCCCTTGAGTGTTAAGGATTTGAAAAAAATATAACCATGTTCTGACTGGCTCATTGGACCATTTAATATTCTCCCAGCAACTCCAAGTACTGTCTTGCTGAAACTCGTCATACAAAATAAAGGATTCCCTCTTCTTAAGTACGTATGACCAGTTATATTGCATCTATCCATCCTATAGTTTGTCAGTTGTGGAAACGGAATGAGAATAAGAAAAAAGGAAGTACCAAGTGCTCCTTTGAGTTCCTTTAGTGCTGGTGGCTGGTTAGTATTTATAAATGTGTTTGCAAATATAAACATCCTCTGCTTGTACATCAATTTAAAATGGTCCCTTGGACTTCTTCTCCATGAAGAAAAGCAGTAGTCTGGAAAAGTCCATAAACTCATCCAAACTGAGTGGTGCAAAGCAGCATTGTAACTTTCTGTGCTGTGGCTGAATCTTTGTTTTACAATTCTTTGTTTGGCTTGAATTAATTTTAAATAGGTGAAGCAAAAAGGGGAAAGAAAATGGTAGTTTTAAATTTCTTCTTCAAACTTTTGAAGATTCTTAATTACATCTTAAATACAGTGTCACAGAGGATGCTACTGTCCCCTTAGGTATTCCATAAATGCTTTTCCCATTTATCATAAAAATGTGATGTGCTTGGTTGTTGCTTGGTTTCTGCATGCACAATGGCAATGAAAGAGTTGTCAGCATTGTACAAAGCCTGATTGCAAGCTCGCTTCCTGTGATCTCTTCCCGTATGTCTATGTCTTCTGCTATCATTCATTACATATCTATGTTTATCTTCGATTATATTTTTAAATATAATATAATAATGTATAAGCAACATGAAAGGTAACTGACATCCTTTTCTAAATTATAAATGTAAATTTAAGAAATCCTGAGTTAAATCTTTCAAAAATTCTAGGAAATTATCTCTTCTTTCATACATAATATTGAAGTCAGTATGCTGTCATCAGTGAGGCTGTTCTCAATCATTCTGGTTGCTTAAACCTGGAAGTTATGTATTTATTTATTAATTTATTTGTCTACGTATTTATTCAGGGTGTACACTTGAATGTATTTTACATGTTTCTAATATTTAGGCATTCTGAAACCATAACACAAGAAACTACAGCCCAAATTCACCATGAAACTTAAGTATGTGCCTAAAATGTAATTATGTGCTTAGACCATAAGCACATAAATGGTTCCACTAAGTCTGATTTACAGTCTGCGTAAAGTTAGGTGTGCACCTCAGACCCCTGCTACACTGAATCCCTTCCTCATATGGGGGGGTGCGTCTGTGTTGCCATTTTCACACGAACCTTTGCTTGCTACAGAAAAGAGGTTTATGCATACAAAATACACATGTCAGTATCAGGATGTTATAAAGCCAAGTAATTTCTGAAACCAGGGAACATTCCAGAGTACTTTGTAACCGTAAAAGTAGGTTAGCATATGGAGATACTTGATTCATGCTTCTTGTCGCAGTTTTAAAGATAAGTTTACAGTTCAAAAATGCATTTGTGTGAATTTATGTGTAGGCCTATAAAGAAAATAATCTCAACCTAATGCAAGCAAGCAATAGTTTATACTCGATATGTTTTTAAAATATATGATATTTTAATATTAATTTTCTAAATAGTTTAGCAATTTACTAACGTGTTTCTGATTTGTGCTTATGTTAATTTGCTGCAATATCAGCTTCGTAGAAAGGAGATGCCTTCTCCCTTTGCAATGAAGTATCTCGGTTATCAGAGCATACGGTGGCATGTGCCCATTGCGAAGGAAGTCATCTGGGCAAAAAGACAATCGAGTACATTAGTGCGTAAACATTAAACAATCTATATTACAACTTCCACTGACACCTCTGTGTGTAACTTAAACATGAGTCTACTGAAAACATCTAAAACTTGTGACCATTTTATAGAATAATTCTCACGTGCTGCTTCTGAACAAATGGATTGCATGTGCATGTGTGCCTGAGGGCACTGTTTTAACATGGAACACTAGTATAAATCAGAAGTCTGGAAGACACAGTAGTGACACTATGGCAGAGCGAATGAGACATTCATCAGATTCTCCATCAGGTCACTCCAGCTTTACATCATGCACAACAAGACGGAGAGAAGCACGGTGCAGGAAAAGTCATTGGGTATCTTCGAGAGAGAAATAAAATGTGTATCAGAAGGTAGTTAGAAAAGAAAGGGGAAAGAAGGAGGAAGGGAAGCAAATCTGCTAGCAGATTCACCAGATCTTCTGCAAGAAGTCACCAGAGAACTCCTTATGGCTTAGAACTTCACTTATTTGTAAAGGGGGCTGCTCAGGACCTCTGCTCAGCAGGTGGGACTGTCCGGTTCTAAGCCCTGCCACGACAGCAGGGTTCTGCACAGCACCTTCATGGTGCAGAACTGCTCCCAAAGGACTGACTGTGGTAAGAATGGCAGACTTTTCACTGATTCACAGATTGGTAGGGGTTGGAAGGGACCTCTAGAGATCATCTAGTCCAAGCCGCCTGCTCGAGCAGAATTGCTTAGAGCATGTTGCACAGGAACAGTATTTGGTGCCAAAATGCTGCCATAGGGTGTCAAATACAGGTACAATGAACTCGTTCTAACGCTTCGGTTACTCTGAGCTAGAAGAAAATGCAGGAAGATTAAGCAGCAAACTGCAAATTGTCAAAAATATTGCCAAATAAAAGAAAATAGATCTGGGAATAGTTTGGAATGAAGGCATGCAAAAATTCATTGACCTGCAGAGTACAATGATATTCTAACAGTGAAATGAGAGAACTACAAACAAAAGCTTGAGTACATTTTGATAGGGACTTCTAAAATACATAGCTAAAGAGGACTGGGGAAAAAATCATGGTTAGGAACCCCAAGAAATAAAAAATACTTTAAAGATAAGAGGATTGGAACACAGAATTGTATTTCCTGGACATTTAGGTTTGAGTTGATAACAGTCTGCAATGAAAAACAGAAAGACAAAAAAAAAAAAAAAAAAAAAAAAAAAAAAAAAAAAAGTATCCCTAAAGTAGACAAAGGTGATTCAATATTGTAAGCGGGTAAAAAAGGAAATAGCAGCTGCAATTCAGAACAAAGGAAAAGCTGTACTTGTGATGCCAATAAAAATGTTTTCTTTAAAGAAAGGTGGAGAAAAAGAAAGCCAAGAATAAAATCTCCTTCAAAGAAAAAGTAGCTTTACATGAGAAATGAATGTGTCTGTACTCAGTTTATGAAATATGTATTGATGCCTGTGATCACATTTTTGTCCTTCAATTACATTTTTTAATTAATAATTTCTGAGGTTTAGCAACAACATTGGCTTGCTGAATGCACACTGGTTTGTACAGTGTGTGTATACAAACTCTTTTGGCCCCGATACAGCTCCATAGAAGCTATGCCAGTCTAACAAAGAGGAAATTTGGTTCTGGTTTTTGGAAGCGATTTCTTCAGCACTTGCATATTATTTGGGATCCCTTCCATTTGTTATCTTTGAAGTGAGAAAACAAAACAGAAGACATTCCTCTGGAAGTATCAAACAGCTTTAAATTTAATTTAAGTTTAAATGTTCATCTACTGCACTGCCTTCGTTTAGCAGACATATATTAACATTAAAATCACTGGGAAAGTGTATTATTCCCCTCAGAAATAAAACAGTAGCTGAATCCAAGAAGAGAAAACCAAACCAAGCAAACAAAATAATAAAAAAAAACCAAAGAGTGAAAAGAGGAGAGGAGAGGAGAAATGAGACAAAACAGAAAAATGTAGGGAAGAAAGTGTAACACTCTCAATGAAAACAAAATGTGTGATCTAAAGCCCACTGCGGACTGGAGTCTTCCTGGGTGACGGATCAATCCCTTTGGTCAAATTATGCCCCTGAGTGAAGTGACTGAGGGTAAATATACCAGAAAATTTGTCCCACATCTGGGGCAGGGAGGGGAGGATATAGGGACATTTGACCCCAGCAGTTACCTCCTCCAAGTGGGCTAGCAGTGGGGTAGCCTTAACAGGCTACCGTGACTTCTGAAGCTGATGTACAGCTAGACTGACACCATTTGTGTCCTTAAATATCCACCGCATTGCTCAGAGGTACCTTCTGCCCTTTTAGTATGTTGGACCTTGATCTCCTTCATTTTATTTCCTCCATCCTGAATCTGACACCTTTGAGTTACTCTCTTAGCCCGCCTTGAGCAGTTTAGGTTAGGATTTCGGCTCTAGGAGCACAGTTGTTCCCACCCCGACACTAGTGTATCACACTATAACCTCTGTTATAAATTTGTAGCATCTTTTAGACCTGTATATGTCAAACAGACTCGATTAACTTAAAGTGCACGCTGAACCATTTTATTAAAGATGTAAGTATAAATAGAATAACACTGGAAACTTGTTGGTATATAAAAACCACCAACTTGCAGCTAAATTAGCTTCACTATTAAGCACTTTCTCTGCTGACAAGGTAATCTTAAGTGAATATATTGTATTATATATAGGTGCTGATTGAATTATTAAAAGATACCTTGAGAAAGAAGCAATTTGCATTAAAAATCTCAGGCAGTAAAGATCATATGGACTGTAATGAGAATGAAGTTAATATGGGGTTACAAAAGGAACAGAAATAAAAGTACAGCTCTACCACTGTAACAGACACTGCAGAGCAAATGTGTATTAAGAACCATTATGTGATGATGTAATTAAAGATTCTTGTAATGTGTGATAACATGCAAAATAACAAGCCAAATTAGTTTTGTGTGTGCTTTTCACCTTCCAAAGTTTGATTTTTGTGTGCTTAGCACTTTTTGAATTATACAGTAATGCATGCTGTAGTCTTTTCTTGAAATCTGGGGTATATATCAGTAAAAGCTAATTTCCAAAAGGCAACTTTATACTTACCACATACATTTAAGAGCTAGAAGGCAGATTTTTTAGCTGTCCATATGACTTCTCTTTAATTAATGAAGTTGAAGGGGCTACATTTAGTCACCTACCTTAACGTAACAGTGCCCTATCATAGTCTCGCTGGCATTCCTATTAAGATATTCCAACAACGTGGTTGAACTATCTCACCGCTCTATTTTAAGAAAGGAGAGGGCATGCTTATAAAATATTCCAGAGGTGCGGGAGGAGGGGAAGTCGGAGAGGTTAATCAGTTGCTCATCCCGCACGTTTTGGAGATGCCGGAGGACAGAGAGGGCAGAAGGGCCAAGGGTGGGTGGCAAACGGCCCTCCCCGCCCGCACCCCAAGCCCTGTGCCCGGCAGCTGGGCATCGCAGCCCGGGTACCTCCGGGGTGACTCCCGGGGCAGGAGGCTGCTGGCCTTCAGGGACCGATTGGCCACCGCACACCTGCGTCCCCCGACGGGCTCCGAGGGCGGCGGCTGCCGCGGGGCCGCCCGCGGGATCTGGGCTCCTCGCCGGGGAGCGGCCGGCGGCTCCGCCCGGGACAGCTGCCCCCGGCCTCCGCCGCTCGCCGCCTCCATTGGAAAGTGCGGGCGGGGCCCCCCTCTGCCACCGAAATACCGGGTGAGCTGTGAAGAGCGGCCGCGCTCCGGGGGCAGCCGGAGCTGCGGAGAAAGGGGCGGGGGCAGGGGGCGGTGAAAAGCATCGTGAGTTCGCCTAGTGAATTTTCTGCATAAAATGCGATTTCTCCAGGTGGCGGAATAAAACGGTGTCTCCTCACCTCCCCGCAAACGCCTCTAAGAGAGCGTGAGTCACGGCGCAATTCGAGAATTGCACCTCTCAGTCGCATCTCTCAAAGTTAGGGGAACTACGGCAGCGTTTCCTACGGGACGGGCGGGGCCGTGTCCGCCCGCCCCGCGCGGTACTTGCCGGGCCGGGGGAGGGGGGGGCGGTCAGCGCAGCTACGCG